>ML369069.1:10180-114482 GCA_005239525.1 Nicotiana knightiana
GATTAACACCGTTAAAGAGTTGTAACTCTTTTTCTACTTCAGATACAATGCTATTAATAAAGTCACCAACAAAATCAACCAGTATTTGAGACTTAATTGCAGTCCTAGGCTGATAGATTATTTCATGCTCACTTAATTCTATGGCCCACTTGGCTAATCTTCCTGACAATTCCTGTTTATGCAGAATATTTCTTAAAGGATATGAGGTCACAACGGTGATTGGGTGGCATTGAAAATAGGGTCGTAATTTTCTAGATGCCATTATTAAAGCTAAGGCTAACTTTTCCAGATGTGGATATCTAGTCTCAGCATCTAGCAAAGTTTTACTTACATAATAGATAGGTGATTGTTTACCTTTTTCTTCTCTTACCAATACTGCACTTACAGCCATTTCTGAGACAACCGGGTAGATATACAATCTTTCCCCTTCTTTTGGCTTTGAAAGCAGTGGTGGTTTCGATAGATAAATCTTCAGATTCTTGAGGGCTTGCTGACATTCTTCAGTCCATTCGAACTGATTCTGCTTTTTGAGAACTGAGAAGAATTTAAAACTTTTTTCGGAAGATTTAGAAATAAACCTACCCAAAGCTGCTATTCTCCCTGTCAGTCTTTGAACTTCCTTTTTATTTGTTAAAATATCAGGTATTTCCTCTATAGCTTTAATTTGAGCGGGATTTACCTCTATTCCTCTGTTTGATACAAGGAAACCCAAAAATTTACCTGATTGCACTCCAAAAGCGCATTTCTCTGGATTTAACTTCATATTATACCTGCGTAAAATATCAAAAGCAGTAGAGAGATGCTGGAAATGGTCTTGTGCTTGTGTTGATTTTACCAACATATCATCAATATAGACTTCCATCGTCTTTCCAAGATGTTCTTGGAACATTTTAGTCACTAACCTTTGATAGGTGGCTCCAGCATTTTTTAAGCCAAAAGGCATAACTTTATAACAGTAAGTCCCCCTGTTTGTAATGAAGGAAGTTTTTTCCTCATCTGAGGGATTCATTTTAATCTGATTATAACCAGAATATGCATCTAAGAAGCTCGATAATTCATGACCTGTTGTGGCATCAATCATTTGATCTATATATGGCAATGGGAATGAATCTTTGGGGAATGCTTTATTTAAGTTAGTATAATCTATGCATACTCTCCATTTGCCATTCTTTTTAGGTACTATCACGGTGTTTGCTAGCAAGTTAGGGTACATTACCTCTCGTATCGAACCAATCTTCAAGAGTTTATGTACCTCTTCACCGATCACTTGGTTCTTGAATGGTGCTTGCTTTCTTTTCTTCGGTTTAACAGGTACGAAGGATAGATCTTCATTTGGTTTATGAATCATCACTTCTGGTGGGATGCCTATCATATCTGAGTGGGACCACACAAAGCAGTCTGCGTTAGCCTTTAAATAATCAATTAACTTACCTCTTCGAACAGGGCCCAGCCTCGTGCCTATATACACTTTCTGCCCAGGCTTTTGTTCAGATAATGGAACAGCTTCGAGCTCCTCCGTAGTTCTTTTGATGTGCTCATCTTCCTCCGGTTCATGAATGACATCCGGTCTGGAATCTACATCTGTGTGGTATAGTACACCTTCTGTGGTAACTTGATTCTCCTTCTCGTAAGTATTTTCTTTCATACCTATTTCAGCAATAATACCTTTCGTACCTATTTGGTTAATAATTTCTTCTATGCCTATTTGGGAGGCGTTACCTTCTTGGGAGATTCCTTTATCTCGTAATTCTTCCACCTCTATTTTCTTGTTGTAGTGTACCACATAGTTTATATTTCTTGCGCGTCTGCTGATCGCCTCTAATTTGTTGAATCCCCCATTCAGAGGGGAATTTAATTATCTGATTCAACATGGAGGGTATTGCTTTCATGTCGTGGATCCATGGCTTTCCCACGATCACGTTATAAGCCATGTCAGTATCGATGACTTTGAACCTGGTACTTCTGATCACCACCTCGGCATAAGTGCTAAGCTCAATTTCTCCTTTGTTATAATTGTAGAGTTATCAAACCCTGATATGGCTCGTGCCCTTGAGATTACTTGATTCCTCAGTAGCATTTCTTCCACGACTCTTAACAAAATGATACTGACTGAACTTCCTGGATCAACACTCTTTTTACGTTAGTGTCATGAATAAGTAAAGATATTACCAGAGAATCATAATGAGGAAGCATTAATCCGTCGATATCTGCATCATCGAAGGTTATATCGTCCTCTTCCATGTTTTCACGCGCCCGTTTTCCATGTGTAATTGTGAACTTTGTGGTTGTTTTGCAAACCACTTCGTTTACTTCTTCACCTCCGTGTATCACGTTAACGGTTCGTTTTGGAGAAGGATGCTTTGGGGGCTCCTGCATGTTCGTCATATATGCCTGTTTACCTTTATCACTAAACAATTCTATTAAATAGCCCTGTTTCAATAAATTTTCTACTTCACCTTGTAAAAATCTGCAATCCGCAGTCTTGTGCCCATGATCGTTATGGAATTCACACCAGTGATCTGGGTTCCTTCTAATTGGATTTGACCGCATCTCTTTGGGACACTTAACCTTGTCTCCCATGTTCCTCAATACTGAGACAAGTTCAGTAGTACTTACATTAAAGGTATGATCCCCAATTTGAATATTACCTCTAGGTCGTTCATCTCGATCTTTTCTGGATCTATACGTCCTCGTGGTCTATAGTCTGACCTAGTGTTTTCGAACCTGCGACGAATATCGCATCCCGAGGGTCCTAAGTAAGGATCGTACCTGCTTTTACCCGATTTTCTATCTGATTCAGGACATTTGTATCTGGAATGATCTTCATCTCTCGAACGAGCAATAATATATTCTTCTATTCTGAGTTTAGTACTATACATGTTATACACATCGTTCCATGTTGTAGCGGGGAATTCTCTTAGACTTTCCTTAAGTCGTCTCGTGGCTTCTGATCTTTTATCGTTTAGGTTTCTTGCAAATGCCATGGCTGCCCAATTATCAGGCACCCTGGATAACTATATTCTTTCTCGTTGAAACCTGTCTACAAACTCACGGAGCAGTTACATGCCTCCTTATTTTATTTTGAATATGTCTTCCATTATTTTCTCAACTTTTTGTGCACCAGAGTGTGCTTTTATAAATGAATCTGCAAGCTCAGCAAAAGAGTCAATAGAATTTTCAGGGAGAAGAGAATACCAGGTTAGGGCTCCTTTGGTAAGTGTTTCCCCAAATTTTTTGACAAGGACTGATTCAATCTCTTGTTTTGTTAAGTCGTTGCCTTTTACTCCAGTAGTAAAAGCAGTCACATGATCACGTGGGTCAGTTTTTCCATCATATTTGGGAATGTCAGGCATTTTAAACTTCTTGGGTATAGGCAAGGGTGCCGCGCATGGCTTCCAAGGTTGTTGAGAATACCTATTCAACATCAATGCCTTTGATGATAGGTGGTACTCTAGGAATTTGTTCAATGCGATCGTTCTGCTCCTTCATATGTTTCTGCATGGTTAGCAGTAAATTTTGTAATTCTGAGTTACTAGATATACATGGTCTCGTTTCGAGATATCCATTAGGAGTATCTCCTCTTCCTGAGTTTGCCAACCCAAATTGAGGATTTTTCATGGTGATGGTATTATTGGGAAGTAGTGTCGGCGGTGTAGGTAACACTGCTGGTAATCTTCTCGCAAATTCTTGCAAAGCTTGGCTCACATACCCTGCAATCATTTGCTTTACACGATCTTGTTCCAAAGTTTGATCATTATCACCATTGTTGTTATTTGATCTTTCTGGGGATTGTTCCCTTGAACCACGTGGGATTCCTGAAGGCGATGGAACTGGGGTTTCACTCATTTGCTGGTTGTTGTCGTTGGAGTTTGACATAGTTCAGAGGATATCACTTGAATAGCAAACAAAGATTATTAGATTCCCGGTAACGGAACCAATTTGTTTAACCAAAGAATTAGACCCTTTGACTAAAGCTATTTTTAGGATGAACACGGGTTACTGATAATCAAAATAGAGAAAAATGAATAATAGACAATATTGCAGAAATATAGAAAAGCGAAGTCACTTATATTCGAGAATCAGATGCCTTTACAAGCTGTATTCCCCTCCCTTATATAGGGGATTCCTTGATATAACATACAACTCTTGCTATGGTTGCTCATTAATGGCTAATTATGACATTAATGAGGCGTTACAAAGGATAACGGTAATTGGGGTACAGTTACATAACGTTTGAGTAATCAATTGTGGGCCCTTGAATCTGCCCGTAGCTTTGTCTAGATTCATTCTGACCGTGCCTCTTCCCTGTTTTGATCAGGTTGATTTTCCCGTGGCTGACAAGCTCGAGGGTTTATTGAATCGTGCCTCTTTGTTCCGTACCTCTTCAAAGAATCACATCCAGCTGTCGCGTTCTCCTGTGTCCACGCAACTGGTTGAGTTTTCAAAAGCTGGCTTACGTGTGAAACTCTTTTTTACCAATACACCGATATCAACAAGGTCAAACATCAATCAAATTTATAAATTACTTAAACCTTTGAACTTAAAATGTTCAACAAATTGTGATAACTCGAGCTAGGGACCTCCGAATTTGATTTTGGGCATATACTCGAGTCCCAAATCACGATACGAACCCACCAGGACCATCAAAACATGGATCCGGATCCGTTTGCTCATAATATTGATCGAAGTCAACTCAAATGGATTTCTTAAGGATGGAATTCACATTTTAATCAATTTTTCACATAAATGCTTTCCGAAAAAAGACACACACTGCGCAAATCAAGGAAGGCTAACAGAAGCTATTTGAGGTTTCGAAACACAAAATTAAGGATTAAAACTCTAGATGACCTATCGGGTCATCACAACCTCTTCACAAAAGAGGCCTCTGGGGATTAGTAAAGCAAAAGATTATTTGTATTTTAAGTTTTAAAAACTTACAAAGATAATTTTGTTTCTCTTTATGCTGGTAATTTTATTTTTAGTTATATACAAACACTAGGGAGAAGGTATCCAAATGAGACACCAATGACAATACTTTTCCAATCAAAATTGCTCCTAAGATACTAGGGAGAATGTATCCAAATCCTATATATTTGATAAATAGATTACTCTCATCTTCCCTGGACAACAAGTACCCCTTTTGAGATGCTTTACATGAAGAAACTCAACCATTACATTTTAGGAGTTTTGATTTTCTTTATTTTTCTACCACCCTAAACAGTCACAAAGATAAGTTTGAACTAAGGGTAATACCTCGTATGTTTGTGGGATATTAAAAAAATCCTACAAAGAAGATAAATATTTCGAGAGATGTAAAATATCATGAAAATGTATTTACTTTTTCCTTATCTTCGGATTTTCCTCTTGATCTTTGATAGACATTTTTCGGTTCTCAGTTTCATCCGACGAATAACTTTAGGTCTTTATTCTGTGCCCTATCCTTCCTTGCGGATTTTCGGTTTCTGAAGGAGTAGCGACTTGTGTCTCCGGATCTGGGAGAACTTTCCTCTTTGTCATCTTAAATGAATTCAAGTACAATAGATATTTCTCCTCATTCTATGATACTTCATGTTTCCCCAAGTCATTATGCTACAAGTTTCACTTGCATGGCAATGATCTATCACCTATATCCTTGAATGATAATGATCAATCCTCACGTAAATCACCCTTGCAAGACCAGAGTCGATTTAGTGTATCTAGTTCTAGTAGTTTATCTACACTTAGCCAATCCCAATACAACCCAACTCCAAACAGACCTGCTAGAACACATAAGACCCCAATATACTTGAAAGGCTGTGTATATTCAATACTCAACCTGTAACCAAATCCCTCCAGTTATAGACAAAGTACATGCTCTAATTTTTTTAACACCTTTGTTCCAAGTGTGCAATATTTTTCTTTTAATGCATTACTTCCTGATAACCACCAATTGGCAAGCAACATTTTTTATGAGTAGGAGCCTGTCACGACCCAAAATTCATAGGTCGTGATGGCACCGGACACCACTGTCAGGCAAGCCAATCCTTAATTAGTTGAAATACATTCATGTTTTAATATTTTTCAAAACCGTTACCTTTCCTTGCATTTCATAATCAAATAAATAAATTTTTGTAAATTTAAAAATACGACAGCAAATAAAATTCTGTTATTTAAAAACAGTGATCTAAAAATTTCACTTAAACAATTATCCCAATACATATCCCAGAACCCGGTGTCACAAGTGCATGAGCTATTTCTAAGAATTTATACAATCATTACAAAGCCTGTCCGAATTACAACTGGACAAGGAAATTTAAAAATATGAACAAATACAGTCTGAAGGAGACTCTGTCAGCTGCGGATCACCTCCAAATGATGCAGCTCGCCTAAGTCTCCGAATCCTCCACATTGCTATGAAAGTACTTGTGTAATAAAATGCACAGCAAGTGTAGTATGAGTACTAAAACAACGTGTACTCAGTAAGTCGCCCGCCTAACCTCAAAGAGGTAGTGACGAGAGGTCAATTTAGACACTTACTAAAGGTCCATTTAAAATATTTAAGAGTGACACTAAGCATGGTTTTTATCATAGGCAGTTTATAAAACAGGATTTAAACATCCTTCAATTTCGTTCACATTTAACACTTTATATCTTCGTCATATTCACGATTAATCAACATGGTGATTTAATCAAATAATAATAAATCAACGGAAGGAACAACCTCTTCCAAAAATCTTTTTAATAACTTTAAATATTTGTCATTTCAATTGACAATTTAACATTTCAGGCCAGTAATCAGGCAAATATCACAGCAACTATGCAGCAAATATCATGCGCAACGCCGAGGGTCAAACAACGCGGACCTAACAATAATAAACTGTGCACTGCCGAGGGGTCGACCGGCTCGAACCATAGATGCATCTATCTGCCCCGCTCGCGAATCGATCATGCGACGCGGTTAACATAATACGGCTAGCCTGCTCGCGAATCATACATGCGACTCAGGTGCTCATATGAATACATACACATATACAGGGTCTTCCTGCTCGCGAATCACTCAAGCGACTCAGGCACCCAAAGTTACACATATCCACACAATAAACTCATATTTTATCAAGAAAACTGTTTTTCTCAGGAAAGTGGAAAAATCTTTATTAAAAGAAACATAAAATATAGGTTTTGAAATCTTTGTTTTTGAAACTCATTTGTCAAATGTAGTGATACTCCATGATACAATCCAGTCCAGGTACACATATATTCACAGCGGAAACAATTCTCTTTTTAGAAGGATTTAACAATATTAACTCTAGCTTTCTTTTAAGCATTCGATTACGTTTCAGTCATATCAGCAATTTAATATCACAGGCAGGGTTACAGGTACACACATAAAGCATGCTAGTGGATCCTAGGCTACCCGAACATGGCATATAGTATCTACGCACGGACTCCCATCACCTCGTGCGTACGTAGCCCCCGAAGATAATAGCATGTAGTGAATTAATTCACCTAGGGGGACGATTCCCCCTCACAAAGTTAGAAAGGAGACTTACCTCGCTTCGAAATTCCAACACCGGCTTCCAAGCCCTTCCGATGACTCCAACGGACGCATAACGCTCCGAAACTACCACATAAATGACAAAGCAATGAAAATTCATCCTAATACTCACAACGAATATTCAAACCCCTCTCATTGAAATGACCAAAATGCCCTCGGTCCCACGTGCCCGGAATTCGAAATTTCTCGAAGGTACGTTCTACCCATAGCCTTACTAACTCAAATATATAATTTACTCAAATATTCATGCTCAATTCGTGGCTAAATCCAAAGTTACATTTTCTAGGTTTTTCTTCCAAAAACCCCAATTTCCTACCAATTTTCATGCCTAATCCATGCATATAATCTTGTATTTAACCTTAGAAACAAGTAGAAACAACTTACCTCTTGATGCTTGGTGAAATCTCCCCTCTTGATGCTTGGTGAAATCTCCCTTTAAAGGCTCTCCCAAAATCTCCTAAACCATGAAAAATGAAGACAATGAACCCTAAATTCTCGTTTTAAAACATTCTACCCAGGCCGATTTCCGCACCTGCGGTCCTTCCTCCGCACCTGCGATCCCGCAGGTGCGACCAAATATCCCGCACCTGCGGTTTCACTCAACTCCAGCCAAATCGCACCTGCGCCCCCACTGCCCGCACCTGCGGCATCGCAGGTGCGGAATATCCATCACACTTGCGGTTCCCAACCAAGTCTGCCCACTCTCGCACCTGCGACTCCCAAGCCGCACCTGCGGTCAAAGCCTCACAGGTGCGGTTACACCATATGACAGCAGCTTCAGCCCTTTTCCAACTTCAACTTTGATTCGTTAACCACCCAGAATCCACCCGAGGCCCCCGGGACCCCGTCCAATTATACCAATCTGCCCCAAAACATGACACGGACTTGCTCGAGCCCTCAAATCACATCAAACAACGTCGAAATCACGAATCGCACTCAAATCCGATTCTTTAAGAACTTAGAATTTCAAACTTCTACATCCGATGCCGAAACCTATCAAATCACATCCGATTGACATCAAATTTTGCACACAAGTCATACTCAACATTACGGACATGCTCCAACCTTCGGAATTGTATTCCGATCTCGATAGCAAAACTTCCACTTCCGGCCGGATTTCCCATAAAACCTTCAAAATTCTACCTTTAGCCAACTGGCTCCAAAATGACCTACGGACATCCAAATTTACTTCTGATCACGCTCCCAATTCCAGAATTACCATACGGAGCTATTCCCAGACTCAGAGTCCAAAACGGACATCACCCTCACTGATATGCACTTCAACCCCAAATTCATGAAATCCTTCTAAAATGATAACTTCCACAATATACGTCGAAATGCTCCTGGATTATCTAAAACTCGGTCCGGACATACACCCAAGTCCGAAATCATCATACGAACTTGTTGGAACGTTCAAATCCTGATTCGAAGATCGTTTACTCAAAATTCTAATCGTAGTTAATTTCTCCAACTTAAGGCTTCTGAAATGAGAATTTTCTTTCCAAATAAATTCTAAACTTCCTGGAATTCAATTCCGACCACGCCCACAGGTCATAATACCTGAAACGGAGCTTCTCATGACTTCAAACAGTTGAATGACGCGCTAGAGCTCAAAACGGTCGATCGGGTCGTTACAGAGCCTGTCTCATATGAGGAGGTAGTCATCAATACTTCTTGGTAGACAACAATGACACAAGATTTTGAGGTCCTTTACGCAAATTATACTTGGAATTTTGGTACCACTTTCAGTCGCGAAGAAAGTCATAGGTTGCAAATAGGTATATAAAATCAAGCACCGGGAAAATGAGAGTGTTGAAAGATTCAAGGTTAAATTGGATGTGAAAGGATATATGTAACAAGCTGAGATAGACTACACAAAAACCTTCTCACCAGTGATAAAAATGACAACTGTCAGAGCTTCAGTTAGGGCAGCAGTTAAGAAAGGATGACAAGTATTTCAGTTGGATGTAAAAAATATTTTCTCCATGAAGATTTACATGAAGAAGTCTACATAGAGGAATCACATGGGCTGATTGTAGAGAAACAGGGCGGATATGCGAGTTGAACAAATCCCTATATGAGATTAAGTAGGAAGTAGACAGTATTATGAAAAATTGACTGAAGCACTATGCTTCAAAGGTTATATGCACACCTTGCTTGATTATTCCTTGTTTTACGAGAAAGAGGGAAGTTCAGTTGTATTTATGGAAGTATATATAGATGATTTCATAATCACAAGGATTGACCTTAATGAGATTAAGTCTCTAAAACAGTTCCTATATGACTTTCAGAATAAAAGACTTGGGCAACCTGCATTACTTTCTAAGTTAGAGGTGTTGTATAATGATGATGGAGTTTTATTTTCACTAAGGTAGTTTATTATGGATCTGATGAGATAATATAACTTCCCACAATATACTCCTTTGTCTGCTCATCTCGATCCTTCACTGAAATTAAAAGCAGGTTGATGAGCTTAAAACACATACCTAAATATGCTCGCTAGTCAAAGATAGTATAGTATAATTCGGATCCACAAGGATTGGAGTTAAACACTATTTTCGTAGTTTCTAGCTAAATTGCTATCCAAGAATGATAAACAGTTGAGAATTATGTGAATAAAACTGAAATTAACTAAGAATCTAGAGCTAATTGACTAATGACAATCGAACAAAAGTAAGTAGAGAAGATATCAATGGGAGAAAATAGGGGGTGATTGGATAAGTCAAGATAATTGTCTAGGATTTAACTCTAGTTAATTCACTTCTAATGTTCAAGTGAGTCTCCTGAATTCATACAATTATTAGTTCAGACGTTCGGTAGAAACTCCTCTCTCCATTAAGTCTCAACCTCACAATATGAACCAATTTAAGCTTGGTAAAGATATGCAAGAATTTGTAGTTGATTGGTCTTTTGGAGAACCTCTCTCGATTATCCTCCTAACTAGGTTTAATCAATGATTCAACTAGACACTTTTGATTACACAAACGCATTAATGAATTCAACCCACAAGATAATGCAAAGATATCACAAGTTATGCCTCTCTCGATTACACGAACATGTGAATATTGATGCAACAATTAAAACACCCAAAATGATTTAATACATAAAAATTAGAGTGAATATCCAAAAACAAATATCAATACACCAAATCCATCAATCCCTAAAGAATAACTATTTCATATATGTGGAGTAATTCATCACAAATATAATGAAAAATATAAAACGATCCAAACTCTTGTCTTGGGTGAGGATTGAAAGATGAATTCCTTGTGATTTCGCTTATCCACCTCCTACTTAGCCTCCTTAGGTCTTAGATATGTCAAAAGTCCCAAAAATAATATTTTTCCATGTATTTTATATCAAGTAAGGTCGGGCCTAGAAAAAAACACCTTCTCCTCACAAAATAGGAAAATACTCTGTAAATATTACACAGGCGCGCCGCATGGGACGACGCACCATGCGGGGCATTTGTGGGGATTTCTAGAGAGTTGTTACTAATAGGCAACAAGGATTTTACACAGGCATGGTGCGGCGCGGGTGTATTGTTTTCTCAGAGTCCGAATTTTGCTCACTTTTTGATATCCAGGCGTGGTTTTCGACCCCCGAACGCGATCCCGGCTTAATCCATTGGGCTTTTACTCAGAATTTAAAGCTCCAAATAGCTCAAATTCATTCTGTAATATCTATATAGCTCGGAATCCTCCTAAAAGGCATAAAACTTATGATTGGTGCAAAACACTAGCGATTAAAGCTCAAACTCAATTAAAGTGCAGAAAATTGGAGTGTAATAAGTGACTAAAGCACGAGATTATAGACTAACATCAACACCCCACACTTAAACCCTTTCTCATCCTCGAGCAGTCAAAGTACAGTTATAAAGACATAGCCGTTTTAAAAAAACTCCTAATTCTTCATACCAAGAATATTTAAAATAGACTAAGCACTCTTACGTAACATCCTCGCCTCAAAATTTGACTCAAAACACCACGCATTATTTATAACCCGCTCACTTACTCCAACATAGAGGTCAAGTATTACTCTTCCTTCATGAATAAAGTGCCCACACATAACAATAAGGAGTAGTTCCACACACAATAGAAATTAAGAACAATTAGGAACTCAAGATAGAAAGAAGTCACTCACTCTCCGAAATAACATTCATATTCTACACAAGATGAACCATAGGCTTGCTCGTAGTGTGATACTCTAGTAATTGAGCTCATTCAGTCAAGGATCAAGTAGGACTTTAATTGGTTGTAATGTAGGTTGCGGTACGAGTATGATACAATTAGATATAAGAGTGTCTACACCTCCCTAAGCACTTTAATACATACATTACATGGTTCAAATTCCACACTTATGTCAAACCACGACTCCACCTTCACATCAATAAACACTAACTCCAACTTCTTTAAGCACAAATACATCAAGATTTACCACCAACATAGAACATTTTTCACAATTATACAATTAACTTTTTTGTCTTTTTTTTTCTTTTCTTTCAGTTCAAGTGGCTCTTACTTTTTTAAAAATGTGCACTATTCTCCTATTTCAATAGTTCCACTCAAAAGCCAAACCAACCACCACACACTTCAATTTTTGCAAAGTTTATAAAAATTTTAAGTGTTCGCGAGAGGTAAATGGTTCAAATAGATGGTCAATTCAAACAAATGAGTTAGACTTGTAATGTGGTTGCCAAAGAAACAGGATTATAGGCTCGAGGTTAACTACGATACATAATAATTAGGTGGGTAAAATCATATAACTGGCTCAACAAAGAAATGCCTATATCACTACCAAGACTGAGAAAACAACTATTTCACTTTGCAAACACACGAGACAAGTTCTAGGAATCAAATGCAATGTACAGAATATACAAAATCTCACACACACATGGCACATAACTCACTCAGGATTGGATCATCAAGACTCTTTAGTCAAAGAAGTTAAGCAAAGTTAAAATCATACAATTTAAGGTACTTATGCAAAAGTCAAACGTTGAGCCTAAGCGTCACAACTAAAGCACTGACTACTCTATAACAAAGTTAAGAGATATTGTCTTCAATTCAACTCATAGCACAAGGATTCCAACTATTCTACAAAACAAAAACTAACTACACCTGGTTCAAACAAAACCCTTAGAAAAGAACCACGGCAAAAAAAAACCAAGGGGAAATCAATACACTACCTAACAAAAAAAAATCTTTTTGACTTTTTCTTTCGAATTTACTCCCTCAAGAAACTCATTGAATGACATCCATCATCGGGAAAAATAAAAAAAAAATCAATTTTTATGGTTTTTTGCAAAAAAATAAAATAAAATTCTAACTACTAAAATAAAAACTAACACATATACATACAACATAAAAATATCCTCCTACCCTACACTTTAAGTTGTGGCATGTCCCCATGACACACAATTAAAAATAATAAGGTAAAGGAAACTTCCTGAACATCTATTCGGGGTCTAAGTTGAAGTCGTGCTCCATTCCACTCGCCCGAACCGGTGCACACATCCATGTAGACAGCTTCTTCTCAACCTTCTTGGGGTACACCCCACACTTATCTTTTTCACTCGTTTCAGTCTTCTCTTTCAAACTTTTCACTTTCCACTCAACACTTGCAGCTGGCTTCTCCTTTTTCAGCCCCGTTTCTATATTCATCTCAAATGTTACAGTCTCATCACCTAATATAAGCATGAGGCTTCTCTCGTATATGTCTAGGATTTCTCTACCCGTTGCTAAGAATGGTCTTCTTAAGATAAGAGGGACGTCCTTGTTCTTCTCCAGAATCACCTCTATAAAAGCTACAGGAAACACAAAGTTATCTACCGAACTAAAACATCTTCCACTATCCCTTCGGGTATCAGAGTTGTTGGTCAGCCAGCTACAAAGATATTGGTACCGACCTTATCTCTCCAATCTCACTATCCAACTTCTTGTAAATAGATAAAGGCATTAGATTAATTGAGCCACCAGAATCACATAAAGACTTATCAAATTTAATAGAGCTTAAAGAGCAAGGTATACTAAAACTTCCTGGATCTTCACACTTTTGTGGGAGTTTGTTTTGCAAGATTGCACTGCAATGCTCTGTGAGCTCGACCACTGAGGTCTCTTCTATCTTCCTCTTCTTTGTAAGGATCTCCTTCAATAATTTTGCATAATCTGGCATTTGGGGAGCACCTCTGTGAATGGAAAATTTACATTAACTTGTTTCAGCATATCTAGAAATCTCTCAAATTTCTTTTTCAGCTTTTCTCTATACATCTTTTAGGGAAACGGTAAAGCGGGCATGTGCTTGATCTCTTCAGATTCATCCCTTCTTAAATTCTCTTCCTTCTTCTTTTTCTCAGTTGTCTTCTTGCCTTTCTTCTTCTTATCAACTTCATTTTTTAGTTGCTCCCCATTTCCTTTTTCAGGTAGCAACTCTTTCTGGACTGAGGTGGGCTCTTTCAAGACTTGCCCGCTTCTCAAGACCACATCATTCACTGTTTCTTTGGGATTCCTCTCATTATCAGCTGGCAACGTACCTGGGATTCTCTCAGACAATATAGTGGCAATTTGTCCCACTTGCTTTCCAAGTTTCACAACCATGTGCCAAGTTCTTTGATAGTTGCACCATGAGCATCTAGCATCTCATACGTCTTGACAATAAAGGACTTCATTAGATCTTCTAGCCAGGCTGAATGGGCTGTTGAGGCTGAAATTGCTGCCTCTGCTAATTTTGGTAGACTCGCACTTCTTTTCCCTGAGGTCTAGAATTATTCTATTGCCATGCATTTGTTGTACCCCTAGGTGAACTCCATGAAAAACTGGGGTGCCTCTGACCCATTGCATTAAAGTTATAGTTCCCCACAACATTTACTTCCTCAGTTGAGGCCTGATACTCATGAGTAGGGTGTCCTCTTCCACATATATCACAAGTTGCGTGAATCTCACTTTAAATTAAAGCTAAAGTTAGCTTCCTTATCTCCTTGGCCATAGCATCAAGCTATACCTACACAGATATTTTAGCATCAACCTGGTGAACACCATTCGCCCTTCTTCTTCCAGCACTTTCAGAGGGCCACTGATTTGCATCTTCAGACAATTCATCAAGAATAATGACTATCTTCTCTGGTGTCTTCTTCATCAACGGGCCTCCAGCTACATTTCTCAATGTTCTACGTGAGGCTTGTGTCAAACCATCCCAAAAATCCTGGAGTTGCATCCAGTGTTCAGTTCCGCTATGTTGACACTTTCTGACTATCTCCTTAAACCTCTCCGATGCTTCAAAAACTGTTTCATTATCTTTCTAGCAGAAGTTATGGATCTCTCTTCTAACTTGCCTGTTTTAGCTGAGGAGAAATATTTATCAAGAAACTTTTTGGTCATCTCCTCCCATGTTCTAATTAATCCTTGAGGCAAGCTTCGAAGCCAATGCTTCGCATCATCTTTGAGTGTGAAGGGGAATGCCCTTAAATAAACTGCATCTTGTGAAACACCATTGTATTGAAAGGTGTTCATGATCTTCTCGAAGTCTATTAGATGGTTGTTTGGATCTTCGTTTATCTTTCCTCTGAAGACACAACAGTTTTGAAGATTTTGGAGCAACCCTTGCTTCAATTCAAAATTGTTTGCTGCAACTGGAGGTGGTCTGATACTCGACAAATCTTGGTTGTAGACCGGTCTAGCGTAATCACCAAGTGGTCTCCCAGCACAGGAAGCTATGTTTCTGAACTGGACTGCACCCAAAGGTTGATATTGATTAAGCATGTGACTTCTCTTTTTCATAAATATGTTGCACATCTATAATAGTTGCTTCTTCAGCATCCCTTACAACTTTCACTCGTTGTTGGGCTGGCTCTCTTGGAGCCAAATCCACAATATCATCATCCCCAGCCATAATTTCTTTGGTTGAGGATTGACCAACCTTCTCAATATTCTCAAGGAGCTTTCATTCCTTCCTTAGTTGTTGTAGCTGTTTTTCTATTTCTGGTTCGTATGCTAGCAATTTTTTTTCAAAAGATCGAGTCATACACCACTCTTACCTGCAACCTGCGCATAGTCAAAGAACACCAACCGTAAAAAGGGAATAATAAAATAAAATAAAAAGAAAAAAATTCTGGATTAGCACAACAAACTATTTCAAACACTATTGATTGTCAATCCCCGACAACGACACCAAAATTTGACGAGCTTGAAACACACACCTAAATATACTCGCTAGTCAAAGATAGTATAGTATAATATTGTATCCATAAGGATTGAAGTTAAACAATATTTTTGTAGTTTCTAGCTAAATTTCTATCCATAATGATCAACAATTGAGAATTGTGTGAATTGAAACTAAAATTAACTAACAATCTAAAGCTAATTGAATAATGACAATCGAAGAAAAGTAAGCAAGAAAGATATCAATGGGAGAAAATAGGGGTTGATTGGATAAGTGCAAGATAATTGTCTGGGATTTAACTCTAGTTAATTTACTTCTAATTTTCAAGTGAGTCTCTCGAATTCATTCAATTATTAGTTCAAACGTTCAGTAGAAACTCCTCTCTCGATTAAGTCTCAACCTTACAATATGAACCAATTTAAGTTCGGTGAAGATATGCAATAATTCGTAGTGGATTGGTCTAGGAGAACCTCTCTCGATTATCCTCCTAACTTGGCTTTATCAACGATTCAACTAGCATCTTTGGATTACTAAGATGAATTAATGAATTCAACCCACAAGATAATGAAAAGATATCACAAGTTATGCCTCTCTCGACTACACGAACATGTGACTATAAATGCAATAACTAAAACACCCAAAACGATTCAATAGATAAAAACTAGAGTTAATAGCCACAAACAAATATCAATACACCAAATTCATAAATCCCTAAAGAAGAACTACTCCATAGATATGGAGTAATTCATCACAAATATAAAGAAAAATATAAAACGATCCAAAATCTTGTCTTGAGTGAGGATTGAATGATGAATTCCTTGTGCTTTCGCTTCTCCACCTCCTCCTTAGCTTCTTTAGATCTTAAATGTGTCAAAAGTCCCAAAAATAATATTTTTCCATGTATTTATACCAAGTAAGGTCGGGCCTAGACGAAAACACCTTCTCCTGCGCAAAATAGGAAAATACTCTGTAAATATTACACAGGCGCACCGCATGGGGCAATGTGCCATGCGGTGCATTAGTGGGGATTTCCAAAGAGTTGTTTTTGACTGGCAGCATGGATTTTACAAAGGCGCGGTGCACCATGCACTGCCCTACGCGCCGCAGGTGTATTATTTTTTCACAGTTCGGATTTTTCTCACCTTTTGATATCCAGGCGTGGTTTTCGACCTCCAAACGCGATCTCGGGTTAATCCCTTGGGCTTTTACTCAGACTTCAAAGCTTCAAATAACTCAAATTCATTTTGTAATATCTACATAGCTCGAAATCCTCTTACAAGGCATGAAACCCATGATTAGTGCAAAACACTAGTGATTAAAGCTCAAACTCAATTAAAGTGTAGTAAATTGGAGTAATAAGCGACTAAAATACGAGATTATAGCCTACTATCACAGATGAAAGAGCTCTGTTGCCAGACCCAACTTACTATAGGAAGCTGATTGGAAAATTGAACTTTCTCATTATACAAGACTTGACATAACATACATTATCCTATATCCGAGTCAGTATATGTAAAATTCTAGAGAATCTCACTTGAAAGATGCAATTCATGTGTTTAGTACTTATATGGTGATCCTTTTAGATATTTTCTTTCCAGCGGGCAGATTATAGGGGTTAGTATTTTTTGTGATAGCCTTGAGTCTGGAAAATTAGTTACTGGTTATATAGTGTTGTTGGGTGACTGTCCTGTCAGTTGGAAGTCCAAAAAACAATCAACCATAGCTTTGTCCTCAGCAGAAGCTGATTACAGGTCAACCAAAGCAGTTGTTGGTGAACTAGTTCGGTTGGTAAGATTGCTGGAAGAGTTGACAGTACGATTATTCCTACCAATCCCAGTCTTTTGTGACAATTAAGTAGCCCTACATATAACCAAGAATCTAATTTTTCACGAGCACACGAAGTATATAAAGGTTGACTTTCACTTTGTAAAGGACAAACTATAAGAAATGTTCGTTTCCTTACACCATGTTTTCACATCTGAGCAGTTAGGATATTTTCACCAAGTTCCTCACAAGGATCAAACACTCTACTATTCTTGGAATGTTAGTTGTGAGTTCCTCACCTCCAACTTCAGGGGTTGGGGTATCGAGATTTATACATATTGTATTTAATTATAATTTTTCAGTTAGAAGTGTTAGTGGTAGTTATTTGTACAATTGTAGTTAGTTGTATCCATTTGCGGCATTAGTTGGGCAGTTGGTTGCCAGCTAGACCTATCTATAAATAAAGGTTAAACACATGTTAATCATTGAGCTATTTGTTCTCTTTGCTCTATCCTGGAAATTTCTCTCATTCTCTTTCTCTCACATTTCTTTGCTTTCCACCATTAGGGCTTATTCTAAGCTCAATTCCATGTTTGATTTGCAAAGTTTGACAAATACAAGCCTTTTCGAGTAGTAGGCGGGTAAATTTGACCTTTTTCCCTTTGAAGAAAGTAAGAGCTCGTTTGGACATAAGAATCTTTTTACTTTTTTCCGAAATTTTTTTATTTTTTTTCGAAATCAGTGTTTGGCCATAAAATTTTCAGTTTTCACTTGAAGATGAATTTTGAAATTTTTCAAAAATTTGAAAAACTCCAAAAAGCTATTTTTAGAATTTTTCACTCAGATCACTCACAAAACTGTAAAAACAACCCAAAATTATATTCATGTCCAAACATAACTCTAATTTTCAAATACCATTTTTACTTAATTTTTTTTTTTACTTTTTCTTTTTGGAATTTTACAATTTTTATGTCCAAATGCCCACTAAATATTATGAAATTTGTGTAACTATAAGAATTTTAAAATTTGTGTTTCGAAATATTTCATAAGTAATAGTATTTTTCTTGCTGGAAAAATTACATGATTGATAATTTTTTTTTGGTTTCATCCCGATGTTCATACTCGCATTGGAACCCAATTATATTTGGATTCGCGTTACGGAGGGTTCCAATAAGGAACTTCCTATCAAGTATTTTTCCCCATACCGACCTCTGATTAAAAAAAGAGCAGGCGTATTCAGTGCACCACATGCTTTGGTGGTACATGATTGGTGTTACTCTCGGAAGAATCGGAAAAAGCACGAGTGTTGTTATGAAACTATTATATTGTAGATGTCCATTTATTACTCCGATATAGATAATCTTCATGTAGAAGGTTATCCATTTAGTACTCTGTTGAAGTTTATCTACAAGCAGCTGATGCATGCAGGTTGCAAGATACTCAATGAAATGATTTGCAGCAGCTTCTTATTAAACAGGCAGGTTGCGAGCAACTCATGCAGACAGCTTACAAGCAGCTGAAGAAAAGCCTCACAGATGCTTCCTTTCTTCTATAAATAGAGGAGTTTTCAGTTCATTAACTACATCAGTTTGAAGTTGAATAATATATCAATCTCCCCCTATACTTGTCTTCGATTTATCTACTTTATTGTCTTTATTTTATAACACGTTATCAGCATGAGAC
Source organism: Nicotiana knightiana (assembly GCA_005239525.1). Taxonomy (NCBI): domain Eukaryota; kingdom Viridiplantae; phylum Streptophyta; class Magnoliopsida; order Solanales; family Solanaceae; genus Nicotiana; species Nicotiana knightiana. The sequence continues at coordinate 29,319 of ML369069.1, forward strand.
TCTGCCATGAATATTTACTTTAAAACAAAGGGAAAAAAGGATCTAAAGATCTTGAGAAAGAAGAAAAAATCCTACTTATCCTCGTTACAAGATATCGGTTCCCACGGGGTAAGTAGTACTAAGTTATTGCATATATGAAATTTCCACCATTTTTACAATGGCTAGAAGGAGTGATATTCCTTTGGTATCAATGTTTCCTTTTCACATTAGCAAAGTAAGATGATTTAATGATTGGCTGAAACTAAGCAAAGGAATCGTGAATTCTCAATTTTCTTTTGCACCTTCATCTCTTTGCTAACACTAATTATTTGTTTATTTTGAGTAAGCAAAAGTTTATAACTAGTAATCAGATTATATTGCATCATTAAGAGTCTACACTAAAGGTTATTATTTCCTTTATTCCTTTTGTCTTTTGCTACTAGTATGATTGATTACGTTGGGTTTATTTGATATGAGGAATCTAATTTGTTCATTTGACAATTCATGCCTCAAATTTGTTCCTGAAGAACAAAATTGTGAAAAGGCATCAAATTTGCTCCTGCAGGGCGTCGCTTGAACTCCAGCAGAATTCATAAGAAACGTATGACCACTAGTAGTGGTTGAATATTGCATAGCTCGTTATAACTAAATTTTGTTAACCACCAGAAGTGATAATTTAGGTTTGCTAATATTACAATGGAAGATAAGTTAGAGAAAATTTCTCTATATTACTTGCATGCCTCTATTTGCTCCTGAAGTAGCATTATCTTAAAAGTGGTTCTAAGCCATCACACAATTTGGTGTGATTAAAACACATTCAGATAATTATGTTCCGTTCCAAAAATATGAGAACTTTTGCTAAATATTAATCCATTCCCTGAAGTGAATGTGACAATATTCATAAAGCTCGTAAGTATGAACGCACTTTTGATGTAAATATATTACAATTTACCTCCAGAAGAGGGAATATATATTCAATATTTCGTATTTTAAATTTACTCCTGAAGAAGTAAGACAATCGAAATTTCCTCCTAAAATAGGAAAATATTACGAAAAGGTATTTTCTTGTGCTTAAACATTTATATTGTTTATTTGATTATGATTTTTTCTCATGATACCAGAAGTATCTGAGCAATATTTGATAGTAGAAAATGTATCAACAACTCCTGAAGAGCTAAATGTTTGTCTAGAAGATACATGACACCAGTAGTGTCTGATAAATATTAGATTGTGGATAATAAACGAAGGCTCTCGAAGAGATTATATACAAATATGTCGTTCATATTATATGATTATGGACAAAACATATGTTGTAGTAAACCTGAAGTTTACTAATACAAATAGCTATCATATTGAGACTACAATGATTGGAAGATTGAAAATCTTTATGTTTCCACAATCATAGGGGGTAAAATAATATGTACGAGAGAAGTGACCCGCCTTATTCTTCAATTGGTACTCTTTTATGTATCATAGTAAATCAGAAGTTTACTAATGCAAAAGCAGTCACAGTAAATCAAAAGTTTTACTGAGGCAAAAGTAGCTACGGTAAATCAGAAATTCGCTGATACAAAAGTAGTCACAGTAAATCAGAAGTTTACTAATGCAAAAATTTATGCCATAGTAAACCAGAAGTTTATTAAGAGATAGTACCTTTCATGATAAACTTGAAGTTTTCATTTGCCATTTTTAAATGAGCTATTTGAGAATTCAGATAAGCATATATTGAAGAACTAAGACATTCTTCAAGAATTCTATTGTGTTGCTTGTTCTCATAATAAATTAATTATAACAGCTAAAGTTCGGACTAAGACCCCTTTTGAAATATATAAAAGGTGAATATGGACGCATTCACCTATCACGTGAACCACTTATAGATGTATATATGAGATGGTTACATGTATGTTTATCGTCAACCTGCAGTTTGGCATTTGAAATTGCTTTTCTTAGTTAAGAGCATAATTTTCAGATTATGAAATCAAGATAGTTCATCTTGATGATGTTGGTTTATATCCAAGCTAGTTTAGCATTGAATACCTCCTATTAATGGCTAAATTGTTGCTTATGAGAACAAAGCTTCATGTGTTGGTCTAAGATTTTCTAAATTGCATACATCAGCACTTGTATGTATCAGACCAACAATATATGATAAGTCCTCCCCTCACAATTGGTTTAGGATTAGAAACCAAATATTTTTACTATCTAATAACTTTTTATGTGTGGTATATGATAATTTCTCTACCACAACGCATAAAGATAGGTATCCCAAAGAAGATTCGGGATATATGTTAGTTTTTCTAACATTAGGGGGATGAAATAAGCAGTTGAAAAATATGTTATATGAATCGAATTATCATTAGTATGATCCTCACTCAGAAGATAATTCAAGTCAAATGCCAGAAGCATTTGCTGATCCAAAATTAAATATCATATTTCAGTTGCAAATGCTCTTATTAAAATTAAAGTACCTGAAGGATGGAGTTTATTGTACATATGAAGCCTGGTAGACCAATCGGTTCCAAAGGTAACAATCCTTGAAAAGAATAGGAGCAAATGATCAAAATGAGCATAATAAGGAGGAAATAAGCTCTAGAAGATCCCACGACATAACATTTCATGAAACTCCTGAAGAAGTTCAGGTACCTGAAATAAAGAAAATGATGAGATCTCAACAAGTTATGTCGCTTAGGAACCGATACAAAATGAACGTCGATGATATATTTGATACAAGATAGTGCACAATATTGTAAAAGATTGTGAGGATCTGACCTGCAGTCCAGACACCTGAAGATGTTATCCCATTTAAATACAAATCATAACCTATATGACTCATTTGATTAAATCTATATAAAAATTCCTGAAGGATTTAAAATGCCTGAAGCATATAGTTCAAAGTTTCGAGAAATGTACTCGATCATATTACAAAGGTCTTTATATGGTTTAAACGAATCTTGGCACATGTGGTATAATCGCCTTAGTGAATAATTGTTGAAAGAAGGTTACGTAAGTGATGTTACTTGTCCATGTATTTTTTAATGAGAATGTCATCGGAATTTGTTATATTTGTTGTTTATGTTGATGACATAAATCTTGTTGGAACTCCATAAGAGCTCCAAAAGGCAATTGAATATATTAAGAAAGAATTTGAGATGAAAGATCTTGGAAACACAAAACTTTGTCTTAGTCTGCAAATTGAACATTTAGTAGACGGTATCTTTATCCATCAATCTGCCTATACAGAAAGAGCCTTAAAACATTTTTAATGTAATGATTTGCAGCAGCTTCTTATTAAAATGCAAGTTGCGAGTAACTCATACAGACAACTTACAAGTAGCTGAAGAAAAGCTTCACAGTTACTTCCTGAAAAGTCTCACAAATACTTCTTTTTTTTATAAATAGAGAAATTTTCAATTCATAATGTCAGTTTAAAATTGTATAATATATCAATCTTTCTACTTATCTTCGATTTATTCACTTTATTGTCTTTATTTATCGTAGTTTCAAGGTAAACGTGACGCACCACTAAAATCTTGGAAAACATCCGTTTTGTTTGTAGATCCCCTGCCCTCTGCGTTGAAACTTGACAAATGCCTAAAAGGTGACGTAATAATCACATTTTCATGGTCGGCAAATACTACTACTAGTACTATTCTCAAACACAGATTTCCCTTTCCCTTTCTCATTTTTCCACCCACGTGTTTCATTTCTCAAAGACTTTCAGGACCCAACTCTTTGCTGTATATCAAATTCAATTCAATTATTAACCCAAAGGCAGGAAGAAAAAATATCCCAATTTTCTCTCAAAGATTCTGGCTTTCAATATTTTTCTGAAAATCTCTCACTCTCTAGTTCTGTGTAATCTATTTCCTGTTGGGCTTTATTCATTAATTAATTATGACGGTTTGGAGCCGGGCAGTGGTAAGATGGCGATGTAGTAGAGCCACCAATTTAACCCACCGGGGTTTTTGTTACAATATACCTTCTAAACCCGACCTTAAAGTACCGGCGAATTTTCCGGCAGGTTCTCCGGCGAGTAGCTGTAAAGAGAAGGGCAGAAATGTGCAGTGGGTGTTTCTGGGTTGTCCAGGTGTGGGGAAAGGAACGTATGCAGCTCGACTTTCAAAGCTACTTGGTGTGCCGCACATAGCTACTGGTGATCTCGTTCGTCACGAACTCTCCTCTCATGGGCCCCTCGCTTCTCAGGTCTAAATTCTCATGTGTTTTGTAGGCTTATAAATTTTAGCCCCAAGAGTTTGCTACATGAGGAGAGGGAATTTAAATTAATTTGTATAGGCCACGCGCTTCTGTTATTTTGGAAATTTCCAGATTCCTGTTAAAAAGTTTTAATCTTTATAGTGTGTGCGCTTTCCATCTTTTTCCTGAAGAGTGTGCGTGGTTTTTGTGTGTGTGTGTGTGTGGGGGGGGGGGGGGGTATATTTAAGTGATGGAGCGGAAAAGCTTACATCTTTTGTTTGAAGGATTTAGGAAACTATGTATAAAATTGGACCTGTGGTTTTGACATCTATATTTTGTAATCAAATAAACAATTCCTATAAGGCCTACATTAGATGAGATCTGCTTATGGTTTAATTGCCATCGGATTCGTCGGTCTAGAATCTTTTTCCAAAGACTGCAGAAAAGCAGTCAATACAAACAGTGTTGTCAAAGCCTCATTTGAGGCGCGCTTAATCCCTGAAGCTCAGAGAAGCTTCGAGTACGCGCTTCGCCTTGCTTATGCGGCGCTTCAATGTAGGCAAGGCACTAAGGTGGGTGCCTCGTTGCCCATAAGTTCTATTTTGAATAGTGTGTTACTAAACAATAGGTGTGATCTGTTGAGTTGTCCGCATCGGAGTTATGAGGTTAGGATTGCCCAAGACCATATAAGGAGACCAAGGACTTCAAATCCCTCCGATGTGGGACAACTCAACATGGTCGGCAAAAGATATATTAATTGTGAAGGACATCATCATGAATGAAGTTGCTAATTTTTTCTTGTATTACCTATATAATTTTAATTTTTCATTCATTAAGCCTTTTTTAGCTGAAGCCCACACTTCAATTGTGCTTTGTGGTTGAAGTTCCGATAGACCTGGAGGCTTTTTTAACACTTTCGCCTTTGACAACACTGAATACGAATAAAATATCCCCTAAAAGTATTTTTTTATTATGTAATCTAGTTTAGGATTGAGAAATTTGCTACTAAATAAACAAACCATACACAGCTTTGTCAAAAGTCTAGTTTAACAGAAAATATATAATTCCAGAAAACTCGTAATATAAAGTCTGCAGGACAAAACACCAGGGCTTATAAAAAGTAACTCGTCTACTTAAGGAAGATAATGGATCTAAAATTCAGCATCAGGAACCTCAACCTAAATACCAGGTTCGATGGTGAAACTTTTTGGTTCCTCCTCCACTGTGACCCCAACCTTTTATCTTTCACTTTTTTTAGAAAGTATGATATAATTCCAAACTTACTCTGTGGTAAAATCAGAAGCCAGTTCAACAGGTTTTATTGCATCTTTTAGAGTGAGGTAATAACTAAATAATAAAGGAGGAGGGTGCAAGTTTCCCGTGTTACTAGCGTGAGGGATAAGTATGTAGTAATTCTTACATTCAGATGTATATTTTAGGTCTTTACCCATTATCTTACAGTCAAATTAGACTTAAGTTAAAATCATTTTTTAGCATTTGTTCCCCTGACTTTGGATGATATAATCATTAAAAGAAAGTTGTCAACAGAAAATAAATCTTAAAAGTCAAAAAACACAATATTTTTGGTCACATGAGTATTATATTGCTTTCCCATAAATTCTGTCATATTTTACGATAAATAAATATCATTGTCTGATAAACAAATAAAAGAGTGACACATCTATGCTTTTAGTGCTTCTTCAATATATTGTACTGAAAGAGTTATTTCTATGGCAAGGCAAGTCAGATTCCTATGCTTGTAGGAGTATTTGAAAGTATGAAGCTATATATATCAGCTTTGGTTGATTGTGCTCTTCATTTGCTTCACTATCCTCTTTTCCCCTCTAAAACTGCTCTATTGACTAATTTTCTTTATTTACTTTGTTCCTATTTTTCAGCTTGTCGATATTGTCAACCAAGGGAAATTAATCTCAGATGAAATTATAATAGATTTGCTGTCCAAGCGTCTTGAAGCTGGAGAAGCTAAGGGTGAAGCAGGATTTATTCTTGATGGATTTCCTCGAACTATACATCAGGCGGTGAGCCAGTTATTTTGTAATAATTTGCACAGATACATTAACCTATGTCTAGATTGATATTTGCAGTTGCTGGATAAACAGTCTTCAATAGGTTTAACTTACTGATCTGAATGAAATCCTTTCCTTGTGATACTTCTTATTTATATGTACATTGTTAACATTTATGTTTGCATGTGTTAACTGGGTTGAGATCTTGTACATCTATCTACTTTAATAGGGCATACTTGCCTTTCACTGTCTGGCATCTGGCACACAGAGGCTTGCATAGAGGAAATGTATGAACATTCTATATAGGCAAGGATGTGTTACTGTAACAGGTTAATGGCTATGGATGGACCTGGAACATTGCTTCTCAGATCAAGTTGAATCTGCTGTTGGACGAAATGAACGAATAAAGTACAAAAGTGGGAATGCAACAAGAAAGCTTGATATGGTATTTTCAATAGGGTGAAATTTTAAAGAATGAAGCTCTTTGAAGTTGGGGTAATTAGATTCCGAACTAGAGTAGAATGTAGATGGTGCTTGAATTTACATGAAATATGTTTTTCTATTTTATGTCTAAGTTTCTGCAAAGAGCAAAACTCTGAACTAAATAAGCTTTTTGCAGACATTTTAACCAGTGCTTATTGCTCTATAAATGAAATCTATGAAGATAAGAGCAAATCTCTGCGTTAAGCATACATTATTAGTTGTTTACTGGGTTCTTCTAGTGAAACCTGATCTCGGGACGAGGGTCCTTGCAACACATTTTCGCAAGTTATTATCTTTCAACTTTATGTAATTAATTATCAATATTTGTGGCTTGTTTGAGCAAACATGTATATCATCTTATATGTTCTCTTAATTGCTATTATAAACTTCTAGAGCTTGCTTCTTATTCTTTTATCGTCGTGTAAGTAATGTCCTTAAAAAGTTGTAACTATGGGCGTACCAGATTTTTTTCATTACTGGTAGTCTTTATAACACATTAACCTCTTCTCAGAACTGCCGAGTTAAAGGCTTCAATTAGTTCTCATATTTCATTTACAATCCTTATACTTTCCTACCTTCTTAACGTCAAGCCTATAATTGTGTGACTATTATGATTATTTCACTGGCATAAAATTTTCTGTGACTATTCTTACTAATTGTGTGCATTAGCTGGTTATTTTGGTAACTTTATAGAATTAATAATTTGTCCTCCAGGCCTAGAGAACTATTTTCTTGTAATAAGGATGGTACAAACAGCATTGAGTATATGTCCCAATTCTCATTTTCTCTTTAAAAAATATAGCCTTTCAGTCGTGGTTTTATTCTCTGTTTCTCCACCTTGTATGAGAGCAAAGGCCAAATATAATATCAGAACGAAACGCCCTTGCGTTAGTGCAATTATGGACATTGAGCACTTTCAGAACTGTCAGTTTGGCACCAATATTAACTAGTTTGGGCACTTTTTGGATTTAATAGCTTGGTGGGTGAATGATTGCATTTTCTTTAGGATTATGCGTCAGTTTTGAAAGGCTTACAGGCTTATTATGCGTCAGTTTTAAAAGGTTTACAGGCTTACTGTTTCATGTTACTGATTAAAGAGTTATACCTGAGGCTACTCTGATAGGTTTTTTGTCTTATACTGCTAGTGGTTAATGATGTGTTCTCACTACTCTTTCGTTTTTCATGGTGCCAGGTCTATTAACTGGTTATTGTTATTGCTTTTCATCTAATTTCTGATTTTTATGATATTGTTATTATTCCGTTGGTTTCTGTTGATGATACTGATATATTATCTCTTTTCTTTTTTGGTCTTCTTGAGCCGAGGGTCTTTCGGAAACAGCCTCTCTATTCCCTCGGGGAGGGGTAAGGTCTGTGTACACACTACCCTCCCCATGCGTACACACTACTCTCCCCACACCCCGCTAGTGGGATTTTACTGGTCGTTGTTGTTGTTGTTGATTAAAGAGTTATAACTGTAGGGTTTTCTTCCTTTGTTTTGATTAGAGGCTAAACTGCCATATTCGGTAGAACTTTGCTATTGGTGCTTAACCCATCTTCTATTTCTTTGTTGCTTTATTTATTATTATGTTATCTGTGACTGATTGCTGCACCAATACTTGTGGGATTAGAACAACTTCTAGATTATTGAAGTTGTCAATAACTTCATCCCAAAGGAACAGCTTATCAGAAGGTAGAGGATGAACTAATTGAGGATGTAGTCAACTAGCTGCTATTAGAGCTGCAAAGCAATATGGTGTACTGACATATTTGTTGGCTGCTGTACTTGAATCTGTTGAGAGAAAATCTTGGATATTTTTCATGTCCCATAACTAAATATGTCAACTCGCGCAAAAGAAGACAAACATAAACGTTTAAGCACAGATATGTTGGGGGATTCTAATTCAGATATAGGGGTGAAAGCTGCATCTTTGTCGAGTTTCTGGATCTTATGTACTTGTTATAAACCCTCTCCTTTCTTCACTATTGAAATTAGGTAGAGGTAGGACCAGAGCATGGTTATCTTTTGTCATTCTTTTATGCGAAGTCAACTCGATGTCTTCACTAATGATACGAGGTTTGCTGTACTAGGGCTGCTTGCTGGAGTCTCTTCGCCAGTTTAGAGAGAATTTATTGCAGGTCCAAGTAAGATGATGGTTTCAGCTGACTTTTAAGTTCCCAACTATTTTGGGTTGATTAACTTGTTTTTTTAATGTAGTATTATCAATACTAGCAAAGTGAGGGTTTCCTTGTGTGTTTGAAGCTGTTGTTTTCTGTTAGTCTGAGAGTAAAAGCAGCAACAAAAAATTCTTCGTGGTTAAATTTTCTTCATGAGTAAAAGATTTTTTCAAATGTCTTCCTGAGTTAATGTTTAGTCAGTCCTAATCCCCTATTGCTTTATTGGTCAGTCATTTCCCCTTTCTTGCTCTTTCTTTACCTATGTTGCTCCGACTCCTCAAAATCCGCGCTGCACCTGTGTCGGCACAACATGGGTGTGGGTATAGGATCCACACTGGATTTGGTCAACTTACATTAGGTGCTTTGACTACATCTATGATCCAGAAGTATAGATTGATTGTGTATTGGTTTGATTTTTGGGTTTGTGAATATATATATATATATATATATACATACACACATATATATATACATACACACATACATATATACATACACACATACATATATATATATGCTTTGCTATAACGTGAGATATCTTAGGGATAAAATATTAGGTGTTTATAAAGAATTAAATTTTATTAGTTTTAATTTCAAATGTTCAATAACTTTAAATTATCGAAACATATACTTTATATGTCGTAATATGCATTTATTGCCCATATTCCAGCACCTATATCCCCTCGAATCCTAAAATTTATGTGATGAAGAATGTTGAAGATATAATTAAGTAAATAAAATTGTGCTCTCTAACAGCTTAAGCTTTTAGATGAGATGGTCACACACTTCAACATGGTATCAGAGCAAACAGAGGTCCTAGGTTCGAGTTTCATCGCCACCCAGTATCAAAAAGAATTTTCACGTGCTTGGCTCATAAAAAAGAATCAAGCCCGCGCGTGAGAGGGTGCGTGGTGAAGACATAGTTAAGTAAATAAAAGTGTGCTCTCTCTAACAACGTAAGCTTTTAGATGAGATGGTACTCACACACTTCAACAAAGAATCCGACCTCTAGATCCGCACTCGTATCAGATATCCATACCCGAGTCCGATCCGAGCAGCATAGGTCTGAAGTGAGAGCAACTTTATTGTACCCAGACTTCACTATCTTCTCCATGAGAGATACATTCTCAATTCCTAAGCCTGTTCATTTGCTGGTTTTTCTCAAACATATATATGTGTGTCACTGTCAGTATTGTAGACTCCGATTACTTGATCGCTTGTTTTTTGTCTAAAATCAACTTGCTCATTGGATAAACAAATATCTCATGATCAGAGCTTGGAGCTTGAATCCCCAGGTTGCCTGTTCTATTCCTTTTCAATCGACTACTGCATATAGATGTAACTATGTGAAAAGTGTGTGTTGCTTATATACTATATGCATATACAGAGTCACTGATGTAATTCTTAATCGTTCCAGCTCTTGTTATTTTCACCCTGTTCAGAAGTTTGTGTCATATGTCAATCGACCCTTTCTCTCTCAAATTATGTATGGACCACCATAACTGTTCACTTACTAGTAAAACTCCAGGCTCTGAATTCTTAAATGTCAGTAAAATTAGGATGCTGGGACCAATATGTCTATCGGCTCCTCTCTTCTTTTCTGTTCTGCTGTTCATCTCATTTTCAGATTGACATCTCGTGTCTCTCGTTGATAAACATTATTGATCATTGACTTCTTGTACCTGGTATGGCAGATGTCAGAATTGTTCTTATGACACACTACCATTTCCCTTTCAAAATATGTGTAAACTATGATCCACTATTTTGCGGTGATGCTGGGGTTGACTTGACTGTTGAGTCAATGGGTAGATAAATATTATTTCCTGGTATGTAAAGACCAAAACTGAGTTATGTTTGGGCCCTGCATGTTGTCAATGGGCAGTAGTTCCAAATATGCCTGTGCTTTTAGGATATTTCATCGATAAGCCTCAAGCTGAGCCAAGATGGTCAGTCTGGCCTAGCCTCACCTCTGATCATTTTCTAGGATTATCTTCATTTTTCTTGTTCTTGGGACCAAAAGCTCCCAACAGAAGCATTGATATGACTTTGTCGGAGCTGCAGCCCCTTCTTTTCTTCCCGGCTCTTCTATTGCTTGCTTTTTCCAGATTAATAATAGTCAACTACATGTAGTGTCATAGACTTGTATATCTTCTCAATCTCTTGCTTCTTGATGCTTTGATCTGGACCCATCACTCTCTGGAAATTTTTGTTATTTTTGGCCAAAGTTCCTGAGGTCACTGGTTGTATCTTTGTTGTCACCAGAATTAGTGAGTGCTTTTGATTCTGTTAACAAACTGGGATCCAATGAGCAAAAGCTGAAGTTTTATCATCAAGTGTTCAAGCAAGGCTAATTTTTATATTCTGGACATTGTTGAGTTCACCTATCTCTTTGACATAGCACCTTTTCCCTTGTAAATTTGTTTTTTTAGTTCAGTACTTCAGTCAGACCTTTTACCACAATTGAAGGGCTCTGCAGTCCTTGGTTCCTATAGTTGGAGGTATGTTTCCTCTATTATTGGACCTAGAGATGAAACAGATCTGATATGTGTAAAGGTTCAGGCCAAGAATTATCAACAGTGTAAGTAGTCCTTGGTTGTCTGCTCCTCTGATTACTAGCTTAGCTGTTTTGTGCACTGAAATCTTTATGATCAATTTCGTCGCCCCTTTAAAGATACAAAGCATTTCGTCTCAATCCAATTCTTCATGTGTTGTTTGGTTATTTAGGAAATCTTAGAGGGAGTAACGGACATCGACTTGGTGATTAATTTGAAGCTTCGGGAAGATGCATTGATTGCTAAGTGCTTAGGAAGAAGGATTTGTAGCGAGTGTGGAGGTAATTACAATGTTGCATGCATTGATATCAAGGGTGATGATGACAAAACTAGAATGTACATGCCTCCCCTACTCCCTCCTTCGCATTGTGAAAACAAACTTATTACGCGGTCTGATGACACTGAAGATGTTGTGAAGGAACGCCTCCGCATCTACCATGAAACAGTATTGCTCTACTTCAACTTTTCTCTCTTATTTATCATTTCTCATGATGTGTAAGTTCTCTTTTCATGTAGTAGAGTGGTTAATAAAATCCCCAACTATTATCCTTTTATCACTATAAACTGTGTTCTCTTCATGTAGTTGAGTGGTGAATAGAACCCAACTAATATTCCTTTTATCACTACAAACTTCGTGACACTTGCATAAACAACAAAAAATTGTCACTACAACTCTAAATAAAAATTAATAGTGAGAGAAATTATGAGTTGTTTATGTAGAGGACAACTATATAAGCAGTTGATTGCAGCAGTTACTTGATTTAACTTTTTCCTGTAACATGTCAAATCAAAAGATAATCAGTGTTTTTGATATATGTGTGCAGTCAAGTCTGGCATTGATATTTTTATGAGTCAAGCGTGGCATTCAGATATCCTTTATTCCATTTCGTTCTTCTTTCTTTTAGCCGATGCTAACTAGTTTGGAATTGAGGTTTAATTGGTTGACTGTGTTGGAGCTGCTCTTACTCACAGCTCTTTCAAAGTGGCCAAAGATGTTTAGGCGTTTGTCCTGATATTCATTTCTTTGTGCAGTGGTTACTTGCTTCTCATTACTCTTCCTGGAGTTGTATTTCTTGTGTTTGTTTCCTTTTTATTTTATGCTGTTGTTTCATATCCTGATATGTTTTAGGACAATACGGTACAAGCTTTATTCTCAGTTTACTTCCGGGTACAGTCATGCACTAATCAAATGCTGCTGGGGTATTATGTTGTTCTTGCAGAGCCGACCAGTGGAGGACTTTTATCGCAGGCGGAGGAAGCTGTTGGAGTTTGATCTCCCTGGAGGGATTCCAGAGTCGTGGCCGAAGTTGCTTCAGGCTTTAAATATATACGACGATGAGGATAAGAAGTCTGCAGCAGCATGATATTATTTGTCTTGTCAGTAGTGTTATAGGTTCATTCTTTTCGTGCATGTTGGAAATCATTCTATTTAAAAGCTGTATTATGTATGCTAAGGCAACTGTAACAGTTGTATGATATTTCTTGTCGATGTTCATTCATAAAGGGAAACAGAGCTGTATATTTACCTTAGTGATGTGATCTTTAATCATAGTGGTGTCATATAGTGGGTTAGACTGGAGAGAAAATAGTTTTTATCTCTGTCTGTGTACTGGCAAGTTGTTGCGGGAATTTACGAGATGATTGATGTTCATGAGCACTACTGCCTCCCAACGGCCTTTCTTTGCTTTTCTGCTTTCATGCTTTCTTCTTCGTCGTCTCTACTAACATTACTAATACTGTCTTCCTCTTCCTCTGTAAATTCAAAGCTTCTTCTCTATTCAGCATTCCTATGATAAACCACTTAAATGTGAATCATTTGGTCAATCAATATTTGAAAACCGACTAAAACGTATCTCGAACCGATTTTTAGGTTTCTTTTAATATAACCGTAAGTTTTTATATATATCTATAACCGTACTGATAATTAGGGTAGGTTTTCTATTTTATAGAAAAATTCCAAATAAATTTATATGGGAAAGATATATTTATATATTAAATTTAAAATAATAAAACATTAAATTTTTCCTTGGGCCTTGAATTAAACTCAAAATCCTAATTCCCAAACTTATAATACTACTTCTATTGAAACTAAACTATTTCCAACATATTCACTAGCAAGACACAAAGTATTCTAGCTATTATGAGTACTACAATGTATTGAATATTTCTCATTTCGTAAAATTTAAATTTGTATTTTCGAATATTTAACTTTCTATATACTTTATTCTTAAGCCCCAGCTTAACTCCGTTTGGCCATAAATTTTTCCCAAAAATTTTTTTGGCGAAATATGTTTGTTTATAGATTTCATTCATGTTTTGGCGGATTTGGAAAATAAAAGAGCAAATTATGCTATATATCCATAAAACACAACATATTTACTCGTATCGACCCATGTTCATTTCTTTTACATTTTACACATATGCGGCATATTTATTTTACCCGCTATACCCATTTTTATCTTTGTCATTATTTAGCATGAACGTTCATGTTCTCAGATACATATGCACCTTTGTTGTATCTTTTAAGTGCATTACATTTTCCTAATACGTTTTATCATCTTATCATAATAATACTAATTAAAAATAATATAATATAATATTTATTAAATAATATGTAATATTATAAAAATATATGAATATGGAGAGCACAAAAAGATAATAATATTATTATTATTATTATTTTGAAAAGGTATCCATAATCGTTTATGCTCACACATTAAATAACATATTTAGAAAGTGAATTAGCTAACACTGAGTTTTATTTCAACGTATGCCAAGAATTATTTTTTAAGAAACTCTATTTTCCCCCCAACTCTTCTTTTCTTTAATTTTTTGTCCTTTGATTTAGTTTATCTTTACCCTTTTTTTGTCCTTTTGTTTTTCTTTTCAAAATCAAAAATAAAAATAAATATAGTATCTTATTATTTTTAGACTCCTAAAAATATAGAAATAAATAATTAGATTACAACAAGATTAATTTTTAAAAAAAAATACTAAAATAACTAGCTTTTTTATTAAAACCTAATTAATAGAAACTATGTTTTTATAAATTTCTTTTTCTTCTGTATAATATCTAATATATGACTCAATTTTTTGTAATTTTTTCACAATTAATATTTGATAAAGATGTTATAATAATTAAAATATTAAATTTCTATTTAAAGAGTCAAGTTGGTGAAGATTTTACAGTAGATTATTAACATCTGCGTTGAATTGAGTTGAACTAGCATAGAACATATATTTGTATTGTATATCAAAATATTATATTGTGTACTAAATTGATATACAATAATTAATTCAAATATATATAATTAATTACAACAATATACTACTATATTTTGAAGGACTAAACCAATACTATATATACTAAAATTACATACTATATACTATTTTGGTATATAGTATTTAATTCAATAGTGTATAATTTATTGTGTTAAACTGGTGAAGAAGAATTTATATTGTATACCAAAAGGTATATAGTATACTATTTTGGTATATAGTTCATTGCAATAATATACTATTATATTATACTATATAATGTAACGGTATACTCTTACAATTATGTCCTTTTAGAATTTCTTGAAATTTTTCTTGACAACTAATATTATTTCAGTTTAATAATTAAATTAATTTTTTTTAAAACTCTTTGTGTACAATTGTATACCTTGTTGGTATAGCTATACACTATATTGGTGTAAGAATTTAAATTTTATTGAATTTAAATTCGTAAAATAATTTGGACCATATTAAATTCAAGACGTTAGTCCAAATACATATTGTGGTTAATGAATTTGGCTAATTATTTAAAATCAAATATATGTGTTGGGCTATTCCATTTAATCAGACTACAAATTAAATGATAAGCCCGCTTTATTGGCCTAAGATCCAAATAGTTATGAAGAATTAACCCAAATAGCCACTCACCCGATTTCTTAAACTAAAAATAGCCGACGGACGTATATTATATGTATAATTCATGTATAACATATGTATAACTGTATATAATTAATGTATAATCTATGTATACCGGCTAGAAAAAGTAAACATTGAATTTGACCGGCTATTTGCGTAACAATCCCAATAGTTATTAGCCCATCTTATAGCCCAAGCTCATGCCACGTGTCAAGTGATGTGGCGATCCAAGACAAAATAATGAGCCAACAAAATCATGCCACAAGTCAAATGATGTGGCAATCCCAACCAAATAAATGAGCCAATGAAATCGTGCCACGTGTCAAGAAGGGTGGCAATCCAAGTCAAATCAACAATCAATAGAATTGTGCCAAGTGTCTAAATGGAATTGATCAGTTCAAACGAACCAATCAAATCACAGAGCCACACCACTCCTTACAACTATAAATAAAGGTCTTCATAAAGCTAGAAGATATCAGAAGTGATAACAAGAAGCAAGCAGAGAGCTCGTGGATCAAACACCACAAATTTCTCTACAAGCTACAAGTTTAAGCACTTAAGCACTCAAGCTACAAGTTCAAGTTCAAGCTCAAGTTCAAGTTCAAGATCAAGAACGAAGCCAAATCAAATACCAAGACGTTCAAGATCAAATTACTTGTTCGTGATCAAATCCAAATTCAAGTTCAAGAAGGCGGTTCAAGATCAAGCTTTACAAGCCCTTGAATCAAAGTCAAGCTCATCAAGATACTTTACATTCTTGAAGAATCAGAGGAATACCATAGAGATTGTAACACTTTCATTATTTATTAAAATCAAATACTACATTTGTTACGCAATTTATCAGTCTTGATTATTTATGTTTCTCGACGCGATGTGATGACCCAAAAGGTCATCTTGTGTCAAAAACTGTGTTCCGAGGCCCCCAAAGCCTCCGTTAATCTCACTTCGATGTGCGTGCACAACCCGAGCGCGTAGCCGGGAAGTCTTTATGTTGAAAATGTGTTGAACTATTGAATTTATGATAATTAATGGAATAAAGTTGACTTTGGTCAACATTTTTGGTAAACGGACCCGGACTCAGACCCGTAATTTGACGGTCCCGGAGGGTCCGTAAGAAATTATGGGACCTGGGCGTATGCTCGAAATCGAATTCCAAGGTCCCAAGCCAGAGAAATGAATTTTTAAAGAAAATTATTTTCTGAAAATAAGAAAGACGTTTGAAAATGAACTTTGATGTGAAATCTGGGTTACCGGGCCCGTATTATGGTTTCGATGCCCGGAACAGGTTCAATATGTGTTATGTGAGTTATCTATAAAATTTGGAAAGAAACGGACTTGGTTTGACGTGTTTCAGATCAAAATTGGAGAATTTAGAAGTTTATGAAGTTTGAGAAAAATCTATAGATTTTTGAGTTTAATTCATTGTTTTTTATGTTATATTAGTGGTTTACTTATCGAATAAGTTTGTAGGATGATTTTTAAGTCGTGCTTATATTTGGTTTTGGGCCCCGAGGGCTTGGGTGAGTTCCGGGTAAGTGTCGGGGTGCAAAAGAGTTGGGAAAATATGGTCTTCGATCTGTTTCTGGTGTTCTGTGTTTTGCTCTCCGCGATCGCGATGTGCCTATGGTTGGGGGTGGGAAATTACCCTACGAAAATGCAAGGCCTTGGATGCGACCGCATTGCCTGGGGGTGGTGCTCTATGCGATCGCGAGGGGCCTCACGCGATCGCATAGTGTTAAAGGGATCTGGGGGCGGGGCAGCGTGTTGCTCTACGCGAACGCGATCGCTTGGTCGCGATCGCGATGGTCAGTGTCCAGTACCCCCGCGATCGCAGTCCCTTGTTCGCGATCACGTAAGTCTAAAACCCAGTACTCTCCGCGATCGCAACTCCCTTTCTGCGATCACGTAGAGTAAATTCACCCAGTCATTTTAATGCCTTAAAAACAGAATGCTATTTCGGGATTTCTCATATTTCTCACCCTCTTCTTCTTCTCCAAGCCCCATAGCCGAGTTCCAAGCTACTCTTCCTCCATAACTTCATAGGTAAGTGTTCGTAACTCCGTTTTCTTTCATTTTCATCATTGATTATTAGATTCTAGGCCTAAAATCATGGATTAAAGGTAGAAATTGGGGGTTTTGGGTAGAGTTAGGGATTTTGAAATTTTGGGGAGTTCAACCTCGTTTAGGGCTCGGATTTCAAAACAATGTTATATTCGAGTTCGTGGGGGAATGGGTGATCGGGTTTTGGTCCGAACCTCGAGTTTGGACCAAGCGGGCCCGGGGACGAATTTTGATATTTTTGGAAGAATGATCGGAAATGTATATTTAGGCTTTGGGATTGAATTACTGAGTCATTATTGATATTGTTGAGTCGATTATGTCTAGATATTATCGTTTCGGAGTTGGATTCGAGAGGGAAAGTAGTGTTAGAGGCTTGATTTGGATTCTTGGAATCGAGGTAAGTGTTTGGCCTAACCTTAGCTTGAGGTAATAGGTATAGAGTCCTATTTGCTATGTGTAATTCATGTCCAATGTATAGGTGAGGTGAAGGATACCTATATGTTGAGGTCAAGCATGCCCGTGAGTCGATTTTGATGAGTTGTTTAATGTTCTTTGATATTCTCCATGTTGTGAGCTATTGGGAACCTTGAAAGTGGTACCTTGAGGTTATTTCATGACGTAGAAAAATTATTGATTATATGTTCGGTCGAGGATTTTACTGTTGACATTATACTTCTGAGTAAGATTGGTTATAGTTGAGTCCCTTGCCGGGACAGTAGAATTTTTTTGATTATTTATGAACATTTGAAATGTCGTATTGTTAAGCATTCATATCAATTGTTGCTTTTACACTCATCATGCACGAGGGAACATTCTGTGCCGACTGATTAATATTTATGCACGAAGGAACATTCTGTGCCGATTGATTATTGTTTATGCACGAAGGAACATTCTGTGCCGATTGATTATTATTTATGGACGAAGGAACATTCCGTGCCGATTGATTATTATTTATGCGCGAGGGGACATTCCGTGCCGTGTTGATGATATATATATATATATATATGCACGAGGGGACATTCTATGCCGTGATTGTGATATTTTATGGACGAGGGGACATTCCGTGCCATGTTTATGTGTTTTATGCACGAGGGGACATTCCGTGCCATATTTTATATTGTTATGCACGAGGGGACATGCCGTTCCGTTTCTTTTCACTGTTTAATTGTGTTGTCCATCCCCGTTATTATTTTCGGATAATTTAGACTGTTGTTTCATTTCCGTCATTTCAGTATTTGCTCTCTCTTATCCCCAACATTTTCTTCCTCGTAACTGTATTCTTGTTTATTTTTCTGCTATACTATTAAACTTCACAGGTACAATTTGTTGTCGTGTCCTAGACTCGTCACTACTTCGCCGAGGTTAGGCTCGACACTTACTCAGTACATGGGGTCGGTTGTACTGATGCAACACCTGCACTTCTTTATCTTGTGCAGATTACGCAGCCGGACCCAGTGGACATCGCTAGTGGGAGTGTCCTTCAGTCCATCCCAGACGACAACGAGGTAGTTCCACATGGCGTTCGTGGATCTCGGCGTCCCTGTCTATCTTTCATCCTGTCTTTTATGTGGTTTCCATACAGATACATCATCTTATTTTCAAACTGTTGTTTTTAGTCAAATCTTAGAGTAGTTCATGAGGTTGTGATTCCACTTCTAGGTTGTACTTAAAGGGGATTTTTTTTGCGTTATTAGCTATTATTATTTAGAATTATGTTAATGCTTTCGCACTTTAATTCAGTTATATAGTCAGTGTTTGTTATTTTCACTTGCTAATAAATCAATACAGTTGACACGTTGGCTTGCCTAGCGGGTGCAACGTTAGGCGCTATCATGGCCTGAAGGTGGGATTTCGGGTCGTGACAAGTTGGTATCAGAGCACCAGGTTGCTTAGGTCTCATAACTCACAAACAAACTTGGTAGAGTCTGAGGGATCGGTACGGAGACGTCTGTACTTATCCCCCAGAGGCTACAAAGTTAGGAATAACTTCACTTTTCTTCTTTTCTTTCGTGCGATTTGAAATTCTAAATGCTAATTGAGTTTCGATTCTATTCTCTCGCAGATGGCGAGAACGCGTGCTTCCTCATCTACCAATCAGCAGCTCGACTCTCCTGTTACGGCTCTTACGAGGGGCCGAGGTCGTATTAGAGGCCGAGGCAAGAGAAGGTCTTAGCCCAGAGCAGCAGCCCCAGTAGAGGACCCACCGGTAGACTTTGTCAGTGAGGTTCCTACTCAGATAGTTCCAGTTGGACTAGCTCAGGTCCCAGAGGGGTTCATTGCCACCCTAGTGCTTCAGGACGCTCTAGTCCTCTTAGTGGGGCTCATGGAGAGTGTGGCTCAGGCCGGTCTTCTTCCTACTGCACCAGCCGTCTCTCAGGCTGGGGGAAGGACCCAGACTCCTGCTACTCGCAGACCAGAGCAGCTAGATCCTCAGTTCCAGACTCCAGCACCTCAGGGGAGTAGCTCAGCCGGGCATTGTGGCCCCGGCAGTTGAGGGAGCAGCTATGTCAGCAGATGCTTTATGGAGATTGGATAGATTCACCAAGTTGTTCACTACTACATTTACTAGTTCACCATCAGAGGATCCCCAAGATTATTTGGACAGCTGTCATGAGGTTCTTCGGAACATGGGCATAGTAGAGTCCAATGGAGTTGATTTTTCTACCTTTCGTCTTTCGGGTTCCGCCAAGACTTGGTGGAGAGACTATTGCTTAACCAGGCCAGCTGGGTCTGCACCGTTGACTTGGGCTCAGTTCTCCGAGTTATTCGTAGGGAAGTTCCTTCTAGTTACTCAGAGGGAGGATCTTCGGAGGCAGTTTGAGCGCCTCCAGCAGGGATCCATGTCTGTCACTCAGTACGAGACCAGGTTCATCACTAGCTCGGAATGCTATTATGATACTTCCCACTTATCGTGAGAGAGTGAGGAGGTTTATTGAGGGTTTGGCTCAACCCATCAGGCTTCAGATGTCCAAGGAGTCAGGTACTGATATCTCGTTCCAGGATGCGGCCAATGTGGCCAAGAGGATTGAGATGATTATGTCACAGGGTGGTGGTCAGGGGGCTGACAAGAGGCCCCGTAACTTCGGTCGTTTCAGTGGAGCCTTATCTGGGGGCAGGAATTCTTCAGGCAGAGGTCATCCTCCCAAACCCTATCAGTCAGCACTTCAGGTAGCTCACAGCGCACTGCCAGCTCCTATTGGTGCACCACCAGCACCTATCAGTGCACCGCCGCTTCAGAGCTTCCAGGGTGGTTATCAGGGTCGACAGGGCCAGTTCCAGAGTCAGCAGCCACATCTGCAGAGACCTTGTTATTCTTGCGGTGGTTTGGGGCATATTTCCAGGTTCTGCCCTCGAGGTTCTGGTGGGTCTCAGTATCAGGGATCCCATGCCATGGTTCCCGCATCAGGCGCACCCCCACCCCCGCAGCCAGCTAGGGGTGGCGGTCGGGGTGCTAGAGGTAGAGGTCAGACTCATAGAGGTGGAGGACATGCCACAAGAGGTAGAGGTCAGGCTGCAGTAGGTCGACCCAAAGATGATCAGGTTGGAGGGGCTCAGCCCCGGTGCTATGCTTTTCCTGCCAGGCCTGATGCTGAGGCTTCTGATGCAGTTATTAGAGGTACGGGTTTGCAGCTGAGAGGCTTCGGTGTTATTTTATCCGGGTTCTACATTCTCCTATGTATCTTTATATTTTTTCCCCTTATATAAGTATGCCCCGTGATCTCTTGAGTACTGTTGTACGTGTACCTACACTGGTGGGTGATACTATAGTGGTAGATCGAGTCTACCGTGCTTGCTTAATAGTCATTGGTGGTCTGGAGACTCAGGTTGATCTTTTGCTTCTTGATATGGTTGACTTTGATGTTATATTGGGGATGGATTGATTATCCCCCTATTACGCTATTCTGGATTGTCATGCCAAGACAGTGACCTTGGCTTTGCCAGGGGTGCCTCATTTGGAGTGGAAGGGGAACTCCTAGTCACTCTTCTGGTAGAGTTATTTCTTATATGAAGGCTCGGTGCATGGTCGAGAAGGGTTGTTTGGCCTATCTGGCCTATGTTCGTGATTCTAGCGCTAAGGTTCCTTCCCTGGAGTCTGTGCCCGTGGTTCGTGAGTTTCCAGAGGTATTCCCTGCTGACCTGCCGAGTATGCCACCCAACAGGGATATTGATTTTTGTATTGAGTTAGCTCAGGGCACCCAACCTATTTCTATTCTGCCGTATCGTATGGCCCCGCCAGAGTTGAAGGAGTTGAAGGATCAGTTGCAGGATTTGTTAGATAAAGGCTTCATTAGGCCTAGTGTTTCTCTTTAGGGTGCTCCAGTATTGCTTGTCAAGAAGAAAGATGGCTCGATGAGGATGTGTATTGACTACCGACAGTTGAATAAGGTTACTATTAAGAACAAGTATCCCTGGCCAAGGATTGATGATTTATTCAACCAGCTTCAGGGTGCTTCAGTGTTTTCCAAGATTGACTTGAGATCTGGTTACCATCAGCTGAGGACTAGGGCGTCTGATGTCCCTAAGACAGCCTTTCGCACTCGTTATGAGCATTATGATCTTGGTGATGTCATTTGGGCTGACAAATTCCCCCACTGCTTTTATGGAGTTGATGCACCAAGTGTTCAGGCCTTATTTGGACTCATTTGTGATTGCTTTCATTGATGATATATTGATATACTCTCGTAGCCGAGAGGAGCATGAGCATCACTTTAGAGTCGTCCTCCAGACTTTGAGGGATAGTCAGTTGTATGCAAAATTTTCCAAGTGTGAGTTTTGGTTGAGTTCAGTTGCATTTCTAGGCCATGTGGTATCGTTAGAGGGTGTTCAGGTGGATCCCAAGAAGATTTCAGCAGTCAGGGATTAGCCTAGAACCACCTCAACTACATAGATCCGGAGTTTCTTGGGCTTAGCAGGTTATTATCGTCGGTTTGTGGAGGCATTTTCATCCATTGCAGCCCCAATGACCAGGTTGACTCAGAAGAGTGCCCAGTTCAGGTGGTCTGATGAGTGTGAGGCGAGCTTTTAGAAGCTCAAGACAGCCTTGACCACGACACCAGTGTTAGTTTTGCCCACAGGTTCAGGATCATATACCGTGTATTGTGATGCTTCACGGGTTGGGCTTGGTGCAGTGTTGATGCAGGATGGCAAGGTTATAGCCTATGCTTCTCGTCAGTTGAAGGTTCATGAGAAGATCTATCCAGTTCATGACTTGGAGTTAGCAGCTATTGTGCATGCATTGAAGATTTGGAGGCATTATTTGTATGGTGTGCCATGTGAGGTGTTCACGGATCATAAGAGCTTACAGTATCTGTTTAAATAGAAGGAGTTGAACATGAGGCAGAGGAGATGGTTAGAGTTGCTGAAGGATTATGATATTACCATTCTTTATCATCTGGGGAAGGCCAATGTGGTGGCTGATGCTTTGAGCCGGAAGTCAGCCAGTATGGGTAGTCTTGCCTATTTATCAGTCGGAGAGCGACCTCTTGCTTTGGATGTTCAGGCTTTAGCCAATCGATTTATGATATTGGAGGTTTATGAGACTGGTAGTGTTGTGGCCCATACCATGGCCCATTCTTCATTGTATGACCGTATTCGGGTCAGGCAGCATGATGATCGCCATTTATGTGTTCTTAGAGATAGAGTCAGGCACGGAGATGCCAAGCAGGTTGCGGTTGATGTTGAGGGAGTTTTGAGGATGCAGGGTCGGATTTGTGTACCTGATGTGGATGGTATTTGTGAGTTGATACTTCAGGAGGCCCATAGTTCCCGGTATTCTATTCATCCGGGCGCCGTAAATATGTACCAGGACTTGCGGCAGAACTATTGGTGGCGGAGGATGAAGAAGGATATCATAGATTATGTAGCTCGGTGCTTGAACTGTCAGCAGGTTAAGTACGAGCACCAGAGACCCGGTGGTTTGATGCAGCAGATTCAGCTTCCCGAGTGGAAGTGGGAGCGTATCACCATGGACTTTGTAGTTGGACTCCCACGGACTCAGAGGATGTTTGATGCAGTATGGGTCGTTGTGGATAGGCTGACCAAGTCAGCGCACTTCATTCCAGTATCAGTTTCGTGTTCAGCAGAGAAGTTGGCGAAGATCTATATGAGAGAGATTGTTAGACTGCATGGTGTGCCCATATCTATAATATCAGACCGAGGTACTCAGTTTACCTCCCATTTCTGTAGAGTATTTCAGCGAGAGTTGGGCAGACAGATCGATTTGAGCACAACATTTCATCCTGAGACGGACGGGCAGTCCGAGCGTACTATTCAGATTTTGGAGGATATGTTGCGAGCTTGTGTTATTGACTTTGGAGGTTCATGGGACCAGTTCTTGCCTTTATCTGAGTTTGCCTACAACAACAGCTATCAGTCGATCATTCAGATGGCTCCAAATGAGGCGTTGTATGGTAGACGGTGTCAGTATCCAGTCGGATGGTTTGAGCCGGGAGAGGCTAGATTGTTGGGTTCTGAGTTAGTCCAGGATACCTTGGACAAGGTGAAGATCATTCAGGATAGACTTCGTACAGCTCCGTCCAGGCAGAAGAGTTATGCGGATCGCAGAGCTCGAGATTTGGCATTTATGATAAGCGACCGAGTATTTCTTCGGGTGTCGCCCATGAAGGGCGTGATGAGATTCGGAAAGAATGGAAAGTTGAACCCTAGGTACATTGGTCCATTTGAGATTCTGGGCAAGGAAGGAGAGGTGGCCTACAGACTTGCCTTGCCACCTAGTTTGTCATCCGTGCATCCGGTATTTCACGTGTCTATGCTCCGGAGGTATATTGAGGACCCATATCATGTACTTGACTTCAGTGGTGTCCAGTTGGACAAGGAATTGTCTTATGAGGAGGAGTCGATAGCCATATTAGATCGGCAAGTGCGGCAATTGAGATCGAAGAGTTATCCTTCGGTTCGTGTTCAGTGGAGAGGTCAGCCTGTTGAGGCAGCTACTTGGGAGTCCGAGCCCGATATTCAGAGTCGTTATCAACACCTTTTTCCCCGATTCAGGTAATTTTTTATGTCTGTTCGAGGATGAACGGTTGTTTTAGAGGTGGAGATTGTCATCAGGTGTAATTTAGAAAAACATGTGTTCTGAGGCCCCGAAAGCCTCCTTTAATCTCACCTCGATGCGCGTGCACAACCCGAGCACGTAGCCGAGAAGTCTATGTGGGAAATGTGTTGAACTGTTGAATTTATGATAATTAATGGAATAAAGTTGACTTTGGTCAACATTTTTGGTAAATGGAACCGGACCCGTGATTTGATAGTCCCGGAGGGTCCGTATGAAATTATGGGACCTGGGCGTATGCCCGGAATCAAATTCCGAGGTCCCAAGCCAGAGAAATGAATTTTTAAAGAAAATTGTTTTCTGAAAATAAGAAAGACTTTTGAAAATGAACTTTGATGTGAAATCTGGGTTATCGGTCCCGTATTATGGTTCTGATGCCCGGAACATGTTCAATATGTTTTATGTGAGTTATATGTGAAGGAAAGAAACGGACTTGGTTTGACGTGTTTCGGATCAAAATTGGAGAATTTAGAAGTTTATGAAGTTTGAGAAAATTCTATAGATTTTTGAGTATAATTCACTGTTTTTGATGTTATATTAGTGGTTTAATTACTTGAATAAGTTCGTAGGATGATTTTGAAGTCGTGCGTATATTTGGTTTTGGGCCCTGAGGGCTCGGGTGAGTTCCGAGTAGGTGTCGGGGTGCAAAAGAGTTGGAAAAATCTGGTTTTCGATCTGTTTCTGGTGTTCTGTGTTTTGCTCTCCGCGATCGCGATGTGTCTATGGTTGGGGGTGGGAAATTACCCTACGCGAACGCAGGGCCTTGGACTCGATCGCAGTGCCTGGGGGTGGTGGTCTACGCGATCGCGAGGGGCCTCACGCGATCGATAAACGTTAAAGGGATCTGGGGGCGGGGCAGCGTGTTGCTCTACGCGAACGCGATCGCTTGGTCGTGGTCGCAATGGTCAGTGCCCAGTACCCCCATGATTGCAGTCCATTGTTCACGATCGTGTAAGTCTAAAACCCAGTACTCTCCGCGATCGGAACTCCCTTTCCGCGATAGCATAGAGTAAATTCTCCCAGTCATTTTAATGCCTTAAAAACATAATGCTATTTCGGGATTTCTCATATTTCTCACCCTCTCCTTCTTCTCCAAGCACAATATACGAGTTCCAAGCTACTCTTCCTCCATAACTTCATAGGTAAGTGTTCTTAACTCTGTTTTCTTTCATTTTCATCATATATTATTAGATTCTAGGCCTAAAATCATGGATTAAAGGTAGAAATTGGGGGTTTTGGGTAGAGTTAGGGCTTTTGGAATTTTGGGGAGTTCAATCTCGTTTAGGGGTCGGATTTTAACACAAATTGTATATTCAGGTTCGTGGGGGAATGGGTAATCGGGTTTTGGTCCGAACCTCGAGTTTGGAGCAAGGGGGCCCGGGGTCGAATTTTGGTATTTTTGGAAGAATGATGGGAAATGTATATTTAGGCTTTGGGATTTAATTATTGAGTCATTATTGATATTGTTGAGTCGATTATGTCTAGATACTATCAGTTCGGAGTTGGATTCGAGAGGGAAAGCAGTGCTAGAGGCTTGATTTGGATACTTGGAATCGAGGTAAGTGTTTGGCCTAACCTTAGCTTGAGGGAATAGGTATAGAGTCCTATTTTCTATGTGTAATTCATGTCCAATGTATAGGTCAGGTGACGAGTACCTATATGTTGTGGTCAAGCATGCCCGTGAGTCGATTTTGATGAGTTGTTTAATGTTCTTTGATATTCTCCGTGTTCTGAACTATTGGGAACCTTGAAAGCGATACCTCGAGGTTATTTCATGACGTAGAAAAATTATTGATTATGTGTTCGGTCGAGGATTTTACTGTTGACATTATACCTTTGAGTAAGATTGGTTATAGCTGAGTCCCTTGCCGGGACAGTAGAATTTTGTTGATTATTTCTGAACATTTGAAATGTCGTATTGTTAAGCTTTCATATAAATTGTTGCTTTTACACTCATCATGCACGAGGGAACATTCCGTGCCGATTGATTAATATTTATGCACGAAGGAACATTCTGTGCCGATTGATTATTATTTATGCACGAAGGAACAGTCTGTGCCGATTGATTATTATTTATGCACGAAGGAACATTCCGTGCCGATTGATTATATTTATGCACGAAGGAACATTCCGTGCCGATTGATTATTATTTATGCGCGAGGGGACATTCTGTGCCGTGTTGGTGATATATATATATATATATATGCACGGGGGGACATTTCATGCCATATTTTATATTGTTATGCACGAGGGGACATGCCGTGCCATTTTTTTTCACTGTTTAATTGTGTTGTCCATCCCCGTTATTATTTTCGGATAATTTAGACTGTTGTTTCATTTTCGTCATTTCAGTATTTGCTATCTCTTATCCCCAACATGTTCTTCCCCGTATCTGTATTCTTGTTTATTTTTCTGCTGTACTATTAAGCTGCATAGGTACAATTTGTTGTCGTGTCCTAGCCTCGTCACTACTTCGCCGAGGTTAGGCTCGTCACTTACTCAGTACATGGGGTCGATTGTACTGATGCTACACTTGCACTTCTTTATGTTGTGCAGATTACGCAGCCGGACCCAGTGGACATTGCTAGTGGGAGTGTCCTTCAATCTATCCCAGACGACTCTGAGGTAGTTCCGCATGGTGTTCGTGGATCTCGGCATCCCTGTCTATCTTTCATCCTGTCTTTTATGTGGTTTCCAGACAGATACATCATCTTATTTTCAAACTGTTGTTTTTAGTCAAATCTTAGACTAGTTCGTGAGGTTGTGACTCCACTTCTGGGTTGTACTTAAAGGGGATTTTTTTTTGCGTTATTAGCTATTATTATTTAGAATTATGTTATTGCTTCTGCACTTTAATTCAGTTATATAATCAGTGTTTGTTATTTTCACTTGCTAATAAATCAATACAGTTGACACATTGGCTTGCCTAGCGGGTGCAACGTTAGGCACCATCACGGCCTGAAGGTGGGATTTCGCGTCGTGACACGCGAAAATTTGTTCTTACAAATTTTTGGCACGCCCAGTGGGACAATCTCTACCTCTCATCTCTTCAATTACCAAACTTCAAGAACACAGAAATGGCTCCTAAGAAGATCAACTTCAAGCTCGCTACTGCTAAGGCTACAGATTCTAAGTTTTCCTCTGATGTTGAAAACTTGTTGGATGCTACTATGGAAAGCGTAGGACCTGTCACTTGGAACTAGGCAAATTTGCTGGGACAACAAGCATTTCAAATGTCGTCTGCATCAGTTCCTATCTTTGATTTTCGATTCTCAAAGGGAGCAAGATCATCTCCAACTGAATTGGAAGAAGGAGTGAACATTGCTGAAATCGTTTAGAGTACATTGGCTCTGCTTAGTCCATCTAGATCTAAGAATCTCATCACACAAGATGATGATGATTTCTTGATCACTGGATCTGCCCCAAGTACTCCACGTGAGTTGTTCCACTCAGAGTATGGTATAAGAGAAAATCCATGCTTTTCTCCATCATCCACAACGATTATCCAAGCAATGGTGACTAACACTTCAACTGTTGAAGAACAACTCGCAAATTTAACAAAGGCAATTGAAGGGTTAACGAAGCATATGCAAGATCAAGATAATCAAATTGTCAAGCTGACAGATAGAGTTGAAATCATGATGGAGGGAGATTCAAGTCATGCACCTGGAAAGTTCCCTATGATGCAAGATAAAGGAGATTCATCTACAAGGCAGACAATGACTCCTAAAGAATTTCAGATTTCATCTGATGGGGTTATTCCCATTGACCAGTTGAAAGACTTCATTATGGGAACCATCAAAGATAAGTATGATGCTGCCGCCAATTCTTCTCTCGCATATGCAAAGCCATACACTGCGAGAATTGATAGTTTAAAGATGCATATAGGTTATCAAGCCCCAAAATTTCAACAATTTGATGGAAAAGGAAATCCAAAGCAACACATTGCACACTTCGTTGAAACTTGTAATAATTCTGGAACCTATGGAGATTATCTTGTCAAGTAGTTTGTCCATTCATTAAAAGAAAATGCTTTTGATTGGTACAGTGATCTCAAGGCTGGTTTCATCGATAGCTGGGAGCAACTTGAACATCAATTTCTCAACCGCTTCTATAGCACAAGGAGAACCGTAAGCATGGTTGAACTCAAAAACACACGTCAGTGGAATGATGAACTAGTTGTTGATCTCATCAATCGATGGAGGAATGCAAGCCTCAACTTCAAAGACAGACTTAGTGAAGCTTCTGGAATAGAAATGTGTATCCAAGGAATGCACTGGGGACTTCGCTACATCCTATAAAGTATCAAGCCTAAGTCTTTTAGAATTTGCTACACGTGCTCATGATATGGAGTTAAGCATGTCTTCAAGTGGAAATCAAGGGCCACCAATTTATGAACCTAGCAAAGTGAAGGATAAACAATAAATAAAGAAAGTAGGCAAGTTTTTTCCGAAATCTGAGAGCAAGGAATCAATAAATATCAATGCCTCGCCATTAAAGGTCACTACAAAAATGAGTAAGAAGCAAAGTGTGAAGACAACGTCCTTACAGGATAAAGTTGTCCAAAAATTAACTCTGAAGGAAATGCAAGCGAAAGAATATCCGTTTTTGGACTCTGATGTTCCAGCAATTTTTGAAGAACTCCTTGAGTTGAAACTCATCGAGTTACTTGAAATGAAGCGCCCAGACGAAGCTGGAAGGATGAATGATCCAAATTATTGCAAGTACCATCGGTTGATTGGCCACCCTATTGGAAAGTGCTTTATCTTCAAGGAGAAAGTCATGGACTTCGCCGATGAAGGAAAAATCTTGCTTGAGGATGAGGAAGAAAGTTCAAATCAAGTCTTTGTCATTTTTGGTTCGCTTGATCCTGTAGTCCTCTGCAATTTTGTTGAAGTACATGAATGTGATGGCCAAATTGCGTCATCACCAAATATGATTAAATTTGGTGACTTCAAACCTGTCGATGTGACAAAAACATTGTTTCTCCCTATAGTGAATGAAGTAATAGTAGAGGAAAGATATCAAGAGGAAAGTGAATCACGTGATGGTCAAGATGATGATGAATGTTAATTCTTGTGACTCGGCGGAGACGCTGCAAGAAAAATTCACAAAAGGAGTCAAATAAACAATTGATTAGGGGGAAAATGGTGAAAATACCCAAGAAGAAAATGACAAAGAAGAATTGTAAGAAAACAAAAATGGAGGAGAATCGCTATCATAGGCTACGTCATCTAGTGACATTGGATGAATTTCTATCAAGCTGGTTAAGCACGCAAGCTTCCTGTGAAGATATCAAGGCCTCATGTTGTAAGGTAGAGGAAGAAGAGACGAAGAAGGAAGAGGCATCATTGTTACCACCTCCCTTGTCTGAAAAACTCACTGAGAATCTCTGTGAAGAAGTGGACACTTGTGATGCAAAGATCACATGTACTAATGATGATCTTTTTCTTGGTGAAACACCCCATAATCGTCCGCTATTTATGGTTGGATTTTTGCATGAGCAGAGAATAAATAGAATTTTAATTGATGATGGATCTGGCGTCAATATTCTCCCAGTTCGTACTGTCAAATATCTTGGCATACCGATGGATGAACTACGTGAAAGTTATTTGATGATTCAAGGGTTCAATCAAAGGGCGCAAGAGTTATAGGGGCTATCAAATTAGAAAGAAATATGGGAGATTTGACTTCGAGTGCATGGATGCACGTGATAGATGCAAAGACCTCATATAATATCTTGTTAGGAAGGCCACGGATACACGAGAACAAAGTTTTCTCGTCCACCTACCATCAATGCTTGAAGTACTGTGAAGATGGGGTCGAAAAGAATATAGTCGCTGATGATAAACCCTTTACCGAGGCTGAATCATACTTTACCGATGCAAAATTCTACTTAAAGAATTACGTCTCAAAAGAGGTCAAGGTTGATGACGTGATGTTGACCAAAAGTGTTACAAAGAAGGTTGATATCACAAGTAGCAAGGCAAAAATTATGGTTGAAAAAGATCAGGTGCTTTATGATAGGAGCAAGATGAATGAGACATCTTCAAGTAAGAAAGTGACTCCTGTTCTTAGCTATGTCCCAAAGGCAAGGAAGGTTGAAGATCCTTCTTTTGAACTACAAGGTAATGTGTTAAAATACTTTACCCTTCCTATCAAGCAAATTGATGAAATTAACTCATCTACAAAGTTGCTTAAAGGGTTTGTCAAATCATCAAACCACAATTCCCTTCTAAATCTGGCACTTCCTGCAAAACGCACAGATAAGGGCTTTGACCCAAACGCCTACAAGTTGTTGGCAAAAGCTGGATATGATCCCAATGAACCATCCAAGTTGGGAAAGCTCCCGCATGAAGCTTCAAATCCTACTCAAAGGATGATAACGGATAAAAGGTACCCATTGAAGCAATCACGTGAAGGATCGGGTTACAAATGACCCCCGCCCATCCGTATCTCCATTAAAAGGGCAAGTTGGAACTACATTACTGCTAAAGAAGTGTCTGCGATGCTTAATAAGAAGCATTTTATGTTTGATCGGCTTAGGAAACCAAAGACCTCAGTCTTTGATAGGTTAGTACCACTGAAGAAGGAAAA
The DNA here is from genome assembly GCA_005239525.1 of Nicotiana knightiana. Lineage (NCBI taxonomy): Eukaryota > Viridiplantae > Streptophyta > Magnoliopsida > Solanales > Solanaceae > Nicotiana > Nicotiana knightiana. Next base: position 60,371 of record ML369069.1, read on the forward strand.
TAAACGCCATGGAAATAACAGAAGGATTGGAGCAACCATCTCCGTTAAAAAGGAGATTTTGACCACAGACTGTCGAAGTCTGATTCCTTCTAGAATGAGGCGAGAGACCAAAATTGTAGTTTCGTGCAGAGAGGTACTCAAATAAAAGGCTCATACTATAGTCCACACTAAAGAACGGGAGGAGGATGAAGAAAGTGTGGGGTCAGCATATCATATCACCATTCATGATGAACAAAATGCTTCACCTTATACGGAAATCGAAGAAAAGTGCCTTGATATTCACGTATGTCATCACATATATTTCAATGATGGTGATCCTCAAGAAGATTACGACACTAAAGATGCGCCACTTGAGCTTGAAGAAGCGGTGAAGACTACGATTGATGCACTAAAATAAGTTAATCTCGGAGTAGCTGAAGATCCAAAGCCCACATATGTAAGCGCCTCTCTAATTGGTGATGAAGAGAGAAAATATATTGAGCTACTTAAGGAGTTCAAAGACGTATTTGCTTGGAGCTACAAAGAAATGCCAGGTTTAGACCCCAAAGTGGTTGTTCATCATCTTGTTGTCAAACGAGGTGCTCCTCCTGTAAAGCAAGCACAACGTCGCTTCAGACCTGAACTGGTTCCCTTGATTGAAACTGAAGTTAACAAGCTTATTGAGGCTGGTTTTGTTTGTGAAGTTAAATATCCTACATGGATTTCAAGCATCGTCCCTGTAAGAAAGAAGAATGGCCAAATTCGAGTTTGTGTCGGCTTTAGGGACCTAAATAACGCTTATCCTAAGGATGAATTTTCCTCTTCCTATCCCTGAGCTCATGATTGATGCAACAACTGGATACGAGGCGATGTTTTTCATAGATGGTTCATCTGGATATAATCAAATTCGCATGGCACCGAAGGATGACAAACTTACTTCTTTTCGCACCCCTAAAGGTATATACTGCTACAAGGTAATGCATTTTGGTTTGAAGAATGCTGGTGCTACATATCAACGTGCCATGCAAAATATTTTTAATGACATGCTTCATAAAAATGTGGAGTGTTATGTTGACGACTTGGTGGTAAATCAAGGAAGAAGGATGATCACTTGCAAGATTTGAGGATGGTATTTGAATGGCTTCAAAGATACCAACTCAGAATGAATCCGCTGAAGTGCGCCTTTAGAGTTACTTCTGGGAAGTTCCTCAGTTTTATTGTTTGACATCGAGGTATCAAAATTGATCAAGCTAAGGTGGATTCTATCTTGAAAATTCCCGAGCCTAAGGATATTCATGAATTAAAAAGCTTACAGGGTAAGCTGGCATATCTTAGAAGATTTATTTCGAATCTGGATGGAAGATGCCAACCATTTAGTCGCCTCATGAAGAAAGGGGTTCCTTTTGAATGGGACCAAGCTTGCAGAAATGCTTTTGAAAAAATTAAGTCTTATCTGATGAAACCTTCAGTACTGGCAGCCCCCATACCTGGAAAGCCATTAATATTATACATTTCAGCACAGGAAAGGTCAGTAGGAGCGCTTCTGGCTCAAGGAAACAATGAAGGCAAAGAAAATGCGCTTTATTAATTGAGCAAGATGATGACGCCAAATGAGCTCAAGTATTCACCTATTGAGAAGTTATGTTTTTCACTTGTCTTCTCTACTCAGAAGCTGAAACATTAATTCCAAGCTCACATCGTGCGACTCGTCTCAAGAGCGAATCCTATCAAGTTTGTCATGTCTAAACCAGTCCTAAGTGATCGATTAGCAAGGTGGTACCTCCATTTTCAACAATTTGAAATTGTGTATGTTCCTCAAAAGGCAGTAAAAGGGAAAGCATTAGCAGTCTTCCTAGCTGACCATCCGATTCCAGATGATTGGCAGTTGTCTGATGAATTTCCTGATGAAGATGCAATGGTCATAGAAATTCAGCCTCCTTGGAAGATTTATTTTGATGGCGCTGCACATCGTGAAGGAGCTGGTGTTGGAATAGTGTTTATCACTTCTTAAGGAGAAGTTTTGCCTATTCCTTCATTCTGACACAACGGTGCTCCAATAATGTTGCTGAGTATCAAGCGCTCATACTTGGGCTTGAAATGGTTGTGGATACCAAACAATTGCAATTACAAGTTTCGAAGAACTCGAGAAATTTTGATTGAATTCTTGGAGACTCCAAGTTAGTGATCAATCAGATTTTGGGTAGCTATGAGGTCAAGAAGCCATAGTTGGTTCCATATCACAAATACGCTCAAATATTGGTAAGTTGGCTTGAAGAAGTAACTATTCAACACGTGCCGAGAAAGGAAAATAAGAGAGTTGATGCATTAGCAGCCTTAGCTTCTACATTATATTTTCCTGATCAGACACAAGTCGCTGTTTGCCAAAGATGGGTAGTTCCTCCACCAAATGACTATGAGGAAGAAGAAAGAAAAGTTGAGCATCTTGCTTCCGTTCTTGAGGTGGAAATTGAATATTGGCGGCAACCATTAATCGATTATCTTTGTTACGGGATATTTCCAGAAAATCCTCGAAGGAAGACGGAAATCCGAAGGAGAGCCCCTCATTTTCTTTATTACAAGAGTACACTCTACATACGATCATTTGATGGAGTGCTCTTACGTTGTCTGGGGACTGATGAATCCCTTCAAGCCTTGCAAGAAGCACACTCTGGAGTATGTGGTTCGCATCAATCTGGGCCAGAATTTCATTTCCACATAAAAAGAATAGGGTATTATTGGCCAACCATGGTGAAATATTGTTTGGATTACGCTCGATGGTGTAAAGCTTTCCAATTCCATGCTAACTTCATACATCAACCATCTGAAGTATTACATACAACTGTTGCCTCTTGTCCATTTGATGCTTGGGGTTTAGATGTTGTTGGTCCATTGCCAAAGTCTTCTGGTGGACATCTATATATTTTAGCCGCAACTGATTACTTTTCGAAGTGGGCAGAAGTTGTTTCTCTTAAGGAAGTAAAGAAAGAAAATGTATCTAACTTCATCCGAGTCAATATTATCTATCTATTTGGCATTCCACGATATATATTGACGGACAATGGTAAGACATTTGATAACAAGTTGATGAATAAAATATGTGATATTTTTGGCTTCAAACAACGCAATTCCTCCATGTATTATGTTGCTGCCAATGAACTTGCTGAAGCATTTAACAAGACACTCTGCAACTTGTTGAAAACGGTTGTCTCAAAGTCTAAGAGAGACTGGCATGAGAGAATGGAAGAAGATCTTTGGGCATATAGGACCACATATCGCACACCAACACAAGCGACTCCTTATTCACTTGTTTATGGAGTTGAAGCAATCCTTCCACTTGAGCGTCAAATCCCATCGTTGCGGCTTGCCATTCAAGAAGGACTCGCTGATGAAGAAAATGCTCGGTTACGCCTTGAAGAATTGGAATCTCTTGATGAAAAGAGGCTAGAAGCTCAACAAATCTTTGAATGTTATCAAGCTCGCCTGTCTCGATCTTTTAACAAAAGAGTACGCCTTAGATATTTCCAAGTGGGCGACCAAGTTCTTGTGGTCAAAAGGCCTATTATTACCTCTCGTTGATTTGGGGAAAAATTCTCTGCTAAGTGGGATGGACCATATATTGTACAAGAGGTATACTCAAGTGGATCTTACAAGATAGTTGACTCAGAAGGTTTGCGGATTAGCCCCATCAACGGGAAATTCATGAAAAGATACTATCCTTGAAGAAAACAAATATTCTCCTTAACGCATGAGCATAAACTGCATGTTACTCCTGGCCCACAAGAGTATAAACTGTGCACGATCCCCAAAAAAAAAGTCTGCTAGGTTGAAAACCTCGAAAGAGGCGGCCTAGGCAAAATTTAGGACGCAAAAAAAACTAAAAAAAACTCACCCATTTCGAACTATGGAATGACTTGATTCTCTTCACCGAGGTATGTAGGCAGCTTAGGGTTTCATTCTAAGTTCAGTCATATGAGTTCAAAGAAAATACATATTACCCAAGGCATTTTTTCAAATGAGGTATGATGGAATATAATTCACTTGATCGACACTAGGAAATTAGGTGTCATGTATTCTTTTGTTGAACCCTCTGTCTTGTCTTGATGGCTCAAAGGAGGTAAGTCCTCCATGTCAAATTGAGGTCTTGGATGGATAACTTTAGTTTCTTTAACAAGAGGCTAAGTGTTCAAGTTGAAGTCTCCGATTTTAAGTCAAGTTGATTTTTCCAGGTTTGCTACATCATCAATTTGAAGTGTTCAAGCCAGCTAGTTCTCAAAGTTAAAGTCTACAAGCATGTCAAGTCTTCAAATCCATAAAGCACTTGAAAAATAAATCAAGAACAAAAGTGAACATTAATGAGAACACGCAATATAAAGTGAAGCAAAAGAAGTTTTATTGTTGATGAGAACATCTACTAAACAATCAAATGCAAGAAGGAAAGGGAAAAAACAAATAAAGCAGTGTTTATAGCCTAATCTAAGCACAACTTGTAATTGGCCAAATCTTTGAGCATAGCTTCCAAGTATTTCTTCTTTTTCTCCAAATCGGCCAAGTTGTCAGCAGTCAACAAGGCAGCGCAGCATGCGTCATACTCCTTTCTAGTAGTTGAGGCTCCTAACTTGGCTTCTTTAACTCCTTTCTCAGCAACTTCTAAAAAGGCTTCTAAGTTCTTCTCTTTTTCGCGGAGCTTCTCTATTTTCTCTTTCACTGTAACTAGAGACTGACAGACAGATGACACTTCTCTAACCTTCTCTTCTTCTTCAATCATGGAATTTGTAAGGTGTACCTCAACACCTGATATTTCAGTCTCTTCAACCTTTTCAGATACAGTCGATCGTGTCTTGTTATATGAAGCATCAAGCTCAAAAAGGGACTTTAATAGGTTTCTCAAAGAAGAAATATCCACATCATCCCCATCCATTGCCTCAAGGATCACTTTAGTATTTTCTTCAAACTCAGAGACATTGTCTGCATTTCTACCTTTCATATTACGCTGAATCAACGTCCAAAGCTTCAAGATAAACTCTTTTCGAATATCTAAGACAACCTTCTTTCCATAAAAAATTGAAGCTGATTTTGTTGGTCGTTCACGCAAATCAGAGCCCAAATTTGTCCTAATTTCATCAAGATAAATAAAAGTTGTCTCTTGATCTGCCTTAGCCGTGGAGGATGATTTCTGCGGGTTCGGGCCTGCTACAGACTCACCACTATCTTGTGGCCTTACTCGTTGCGACGCTCCAATGTTATTAGCCTGCAAAAATATATTTAAAAAAAATGTAAGAATACTTCAGCAAAGTCATTTGGCCATGGCTAACAAAAATGAAAAGTTTATGTTTTCTTTTACCTGCTCGTTCCGAGCTGTTAGTGTTCTTGAAGGGCTATCAACGCTTTGGACCTCTACAACTCCTTTTGGGTTTGGTCTTTTCTTTTTCCAGCATTGATCTCCTTTGCTGCTATCACTCTCATCTTGGGATAGGCGCTTGTTAGAGGCATCAACGGCTTCATCAAATGGAATGAGACTTTGGTCAACTAGAGTATGGATCTCTTTTCTTTGAACTTCTTTGTGCAGCATGGACTTGTTGCCTGTGCGCATCTCAACTACCTTATACTTTAAATCAGGAATCTTATCAATCACTAAAACATCCTCGTTGCGGTCTTGAAGAGTATTTGTGATTGGCTCAACAGTATTCATCTAAAATTGTAAGTGGTCTTCAAGAAGGATTCCATGCGCCCTTGTCCACCAAGATCTATAGTTAGACGACGTAAACTTCTTCATGTTGGACCCAAAAGGAGGAAATATTGCCCTTGACTTAGATCTAATCAACACACATATTTGTGCAAGTCTTAACCCTTCTTCTAGTGAGGCCTCACAAAAATCTTGCTCCAAGCGACCAGGGTTGTCTTGATAAAAACCAAATTGGCGGCTAAATCGATGAGGACTGTAAGGTTCAACAATAAAGTTGACTATGTTCCTCAAAGGAAGATAATTCGATCGAATACTCATAAAGAAATTTAACTTGAACTCATCTGCCTTACCATCGTCATAGTAGTGGTACGGATCAGATCTGCGGGGCATTGTCGAAGTCCAAATGATATTTTCTCCATTATGAATACGCTTCCTTGCATCCTCTTTCTCAAAATATCTAGCAGCACCTTCACCAGAACATGCAGGCATGAGAGGAACCGTTGGCCCTTTTGCATACGGAAAATGAGTCTTAAAGTAATGGGCTAACCAACCATACACATAATGAGCTGGAAAGCAAGTTTGAGAAGGATCAAGCAAAGAGCACTTTAAAATCTCGTTCAAACCCTTATATATTTTGGCTAAGATCGGGATAACAAGGCTGAATCTTCATTCACAAGCAAGATGACACACGATCTTAAAGGTCCCAGGACGAATGAAGTCACCATCTTTTGAAGGGAGCACAAAAATACATAACTAACAAGATAGAAAAACAGCCAAGTATGTCTCGTCTTTCTTTTCACTCATAACTCCTAACTTATGGAATAAGGCTTCTTCAACAGTCGACCTATTAACTACTTCCTCTATGACCCCGGTAAGATTGTGCGTCGATTTCAAACGAGCAGACTTCTTTTCTTCCTTAAAGGAGGCTGAGTATACTTCATTGTCTTTTTGCACCAGAACTCTACCCATTTTTTTTGTAGAAACCTTTGGATCGTTGCTACCTCCCTCTCGGAGCCGATGGAAGGCGTCAAACAAATGCGCACAAGTCTGGGAAAGAAACCTTCTCCCCTTGTCGTACGTACCTGTAAGCTCTTCAACATTTGGCACAACTTCCTCGTAAAGAGATCCTGTTATAGGCAGACCGCTATATTATACAAATCCCAAAGTGATATGGATAGTTCTCCAGCAGAGGTAAGCAATGTATTTGTAACAGGGCACCACGCCTCACAGAAAGCCTGCATAATATTTGAATTACGGTCATATGTGAAGAGTAAAGCATATACGGCGTCATAAATTCTTGCACCCTCTAGAGTCAGGTGACACCTAATTAAGACGCCTTCTGCCCATTCCTAGTAGCCAGGAACGTAATGAAATTCACCGCCAAACGACAAATCATTACCCCAATAAGTTTCCTTATTAATAATTTGACGCCCCAGGCATGGTAGGGTACTCGCGACATTCCAATCATGATGATTAGTGGTGCAAAGAATCCATGTCTTAGTAGGACGACTATTATACTCAAGTGTCCAGTCTACCAGATAAGGTGGGTCCCTCAAAAGTACCCCATGAAGCTGCAGCATATTGGCCGATTAGTGATCTTTCAACCGGTAACCTTGTCGCCACCTTGCTTCCCTTGTGGGCCGAAATAATAAGGCATTTCAAATTAGAGGAATAAAGTCTCGAGTCTTTGAAGTAAACCATGTTTAAACTGCAAAAATAGAGAAAAGTGTTTATTAGCACTTAACTTAGAAATGCAATATTCATGGCCTTAAATCCATAATATAATCTCAAGACTAATCCTACCAAGCATGAAAAGGGCAAAATCTTTTGCTTGGATAGTGTAATGGTCTTTGCCACAGATAAAGGAAGTCAAGTTTTCAAAAAAAATTAAATCTTTGGCTCAGACGGTATGATGGTCTTTGCCTCAGATAAAAGTAATGTCTTTGGCTTAGATGATGTAGTGGTCTTTGCCATAGATAAAGAAAGTCAAGTTTTCAAATAAAGTGAAGTCTTTGGCTTAGACAATGTAATGGTCTATGCCTCAGATAAAATGAAGTTAAATCTTCAAACAAGATGAAGTCATGAGCTTAGACGGTGTAATGGTCTATGCCTCAGATAAAATGAAGTTAAATCTTCAAACAAGATGAAGTCATGAGCTTAGACGGTGTAATGGTCTATGCCTCAGATAAAATGAAGTTAAATCTTCAAACAAGATGAAGTCATGAGCTTAGACGGTGTAATGGTCTATGCCTCAGATAAAATGAAGTTAAATCTTCAAACAAGATGAAGTCATGAGCTTAGACGGTGTAATGGTCTATGCCTCAGATAAAATGAAGTTAAATCTTCAAACAAGATGAAGTCATGAGCTTAGACGGTGTAATGGTCTATGCCTCAGATAAAATGAAGTTAAATCTTCAAACAAGATGAAGTCATGAGCTTAGACGGTGTAATGGTCTATGCCTCAGATAAAATGAAGTTAAATCTTCAAACAAGATGAAGTCATGAGCTTAGACGGTGTAATGGTCTATGCCTCAGATAAAATGAAGTTAAATCTTCAAACAAGATGAAGTCATGAGCTTAGACGGTGTAATGGTCTATGCCTCAGATAAAATGAAGTTAAATCTTCAAACAAGATGAAGTCATGAGCTTAGACGGTGTAATGGTCTATGCCTCAGATAAAATGAAGTTAAATCTTCAAACAAGATGAAGTCATGAGCTTAGACGGTGTAATGGTCTATGCCTCAGATAAAATGAAGTTAAATCTTCAAACAAGATGAAGTCATTAGCTTAGACGGTGTAATGGTCTTCGCTTCAAATAAAATGAAGTCTTTAGCTTAGACAGTGTAATGGTCTTCGCTCCAAACAAAATAAATCTTTGTCCCAGACGGTGTAATGGTCTATGCCTCAGATAAAATGAAGTTAAATCTTCAAACAAGATGAATTCATTAGCTTAGACGGTGTAATGGTCTTCGCTTCAAATAAAAAGAACTCTTTAGCTCAGACGGTGTAATGGTCTTTGCTTCATACAAAATAAATCTTTGGACCATACGGTGTAATGGTCTATGCCTCATATAAAATGAATTTAAATCTTCAAACAAGATGAAGTCATTAGCTTAGACGGTGTAATGGTCTTTGCTTCAAATAAAATGAAGTCTTTAGCTCAGACGGTGTAATGGTCTTCGCTTCAGACAAAATAAATCTTTGGCCCAAACGGTGTAATGGTCTATACCTCAGATAAAATAAAGTTAAATCTTCAAACAAGATGAAGTAATTAGCTTAGACGGTGTAATGGTCTTCGCTTCAAATAAAATGAAGTCTTTAGCTCAGACGATATAATGGTTTTCGCTTCAGACTAAATAAATCGTTGGCCCAGACGGCGTAATGGTCTTTGCCTTAGATAAAATAAAATCTTTGTCTTGGACGGTGTAATGATCTTTGCCATAGATAAAGAAAGTCAAGTTTTCAAATAAAATGAAGTCTTTAGCTTAGACGGTGTAATGGTCTTCGCTTCAGACAACAAAATCTTTGGCTTAGAAGGTGTAATGGTCTTTGCCATAGATAAAAAAAAGTCAAGTTTTCAAATAAAATGAAATCTTTAGCTTAGACAGTGTAATATTCTTCGCTTCAGAAAATAAATCCTTTGGCTTAAACGGTGTGATGTTCTTTGCATAAGTTAAAGTAAAATCTTTGGCTTAGACGGTTTAATAGTCTATGCCTCAGATAAGTTGAAGTTAAATCTTCAAACAAGAAGAAGTCATTAGCTTAGATGGTGTAATGGTCTTCTATAGACAAGGTTGAAAGACAAGTTCCACTTGGGATTATAGCAAGCAACACATGGATGAAAAAAGCAGCATACCGGAAGAAAAAAGAAAAAAAAAGGATTCTTTTTACATGATCCAATTTTTAAAGTTGTTTATATCGGAACTCAAGAAATTTTTTAAACATGTCAAGTTGGACTCTAAAAAATAGGAAAAAGTATCAAAGCCAAGCAAATACGCGGCGGACAAAGCAGCACACGTCCAATAAAAGTAATTTCTCGGTCACGTAGGAAAAGTTTTAAAGTGTACGCAAAAATGACAAAGGGTGTCCAAACTATCATAAAAGTCTGCCACTTGATAATGAGAGATGCTTTAAACTATTTGCATCAGGTGTCCCAAGGGAATTGCTTTTAAAATAGTTTATTGTCAATTGGATTAAATTTTAAAGGTGCATTATGTCAAAAGAGACATGAAACTTCCTGATGAGATCCAAAGAATATCTCTATCAACTTTTTGAAGTTATGAGTTTGTGACTAAACTCTTGCTATGTTAAGACTGAAGTTAGTAATAAAGCATGTGATGAAAAACTCAATAAAGTCTTCACGTATGGGAAAAGGTGAATAGTACCAAGAAAAAAGGATATTGTACTTGATGTATTGAAATTGACATATTAAAAGGGAAAAGTAATTAATACAAAAAATTTCATGGTACTTGATATAGAAGATGACATAAAGTAAAAGTTGGCATGGAAAAGGACAATTGAATAGTCATTCTATAGCAATATACGAAAATTACTACTATCCCAACAGTAAGAAGACCAAACAAATTACTTGTGTTGGCTTTCTCTCGAAGCTTGTGTACTGGTTTCTCCGGAGAATGAAGTATAACTTAATGAATCCATTGTGCTTCTTTTTATAGGTGTAAGAGTAAGGCACAACACCAAGTTTCCTTTTCCCAGTTGAACTCCAAATTAAGTTCAACTCCGAATTCCGTGGAATCAGGCTGTGAATCTCTGAAGAAAATATTTTGAATGATCAAAATTAAAGCATATCTTTGGAGAAGTCCAATCAGGGTAGGACTATTACATAACCTCCTATCCGATTGGTTTGAGTGCAGCTCCATATTTTGAGTAAAAGTAGGATTCCATGTTTGCACTACTTTATCTAACGGTTAAATATTCTCCTGAAAAGTTACTCCAAGTTTATATCTTATTAGAAGCTAAACCAAGGGAATGAACTACATTTTTCTTTTCTTTTCTTTTTTTAAAAAAATAAAGAAAGATGTGGAGCTCCTTTCAGAGTCACATTTCAAGGACAACAAAGGTCAATGAAACCTTAACCCATGTGTCATCTCCCTGCATGGTGTACTCAATGCATGCCCAAACCTCCTCAAGTCGGATTTGGGTCAAGGAAATAATCTTTTGTATAGTGAAACATTTTTAGATATTATTCAATTGCATATTTGATAATCCGAATAATTATCAGATGAGCGGGCAAAATATTCCAAAAGAAATTAGTACAATATTACTTCAAATCTAATCTTTAGTGTTAGACACGTTTACACTATGACTAGGGGCATTTTTAAGCATTTAAATTTTATTGGATTTAAATCCGTAATATAATTTGGACCATATTAAATTCAAGACGTTAGTCCAAATAAATATTGTGGTTAATAAATTGGGCTAATTATTTAAAACCAAATATATGTGTTGGGCTAGTCCATTTAATCAGACTACAAACTAAATGATAAGTTCACTTTATTGGCCCAAGGTCCAAATGCTTATTAGCCCATCTTATAGCCCAAGTTCATGCCATGTGTCAAGTGATGTGGCGATCAAGACAAAATAACGAGCCAACAAAATCATGCCACATGTCAAATGATGTGGCAATCCCAACCAAATAAATGAGACAATGAAATCGTGTCACGTGTCAAGAAGGGTGACAATCCAAGTCAAATCAACAACTAGTAGAGTTTTGCCAAGTGTCTAAATGGCATTGGTCAGTTCAAATGAACCAATCAAATCACAGAGCCACACCACTCCCTACAACTTTAAATAAAGGTCTTCATAAAGCTAGAAGACACCAGAAGTGATAACAAGAAGCAAGTAGAGAGCTCGTGGATCAAACACCGTAGATTTCTCTACAAGCTACAAGTTTAAGCACTCAAGCTACAAGTTCAAGTTCAAGATCAAGAACGAAACCAAATCAAATACCAAGGCGTTCAAGATCAAATTACTTGTTCGTGATCAAATCCAAATTCAAGTTCAAGAAGGCGGTTTAAGATCAAGCTTTACAAGCCCTTGAATCAAAGTCAAGCTCATCAAGATACTTTACATTCTTGAAGAATCAGAGGAATACCATAGGGATTATAACACTTTCATTATTTATTAAAATCAAATACTACATTTGTTACGCAATTTTCCAGTCTTGATTATTTATTTTTCTCGACGCGAAAATTTATTGTTACAATTGGTATCATATGTTAATTGGAATATTTTTTGGTTGTATTAGCTACATTTAATTGGTACATTTGATTTTTTTTAGTAATAGTAGAATAGTACAATATCTTCAATTTTTTTAATTTTCCTTTATGCATGTGTTATGTAATTATTTTGATTTTATATTTATGCGTTTGTTTTATATAATAGTATTATAGTACTATATTGAAATACATTATTATATAATATGTTGTACATTATTTTTTTTATTTTTCTCTTTATGCATGTGTATTATGTAATAGTAGTATAGTCATGCATAGTTTCCTGGAATTAATTAGTAGAACTGTATACCCTATTGATATAATTATATGTCATATTGGTATCACATGGTAGTTGGAATATTTTTTGGTTGTTTTAGCTGCATGTTTAAGTGAATTCTATTATGAGATGATTTATATGATCATGTTTTGCTGTGATGGATTTTCTTTGTGACGACCCAAAGAGTCATCACCTATTTTATTACCCATCCAATACTTCTGAGGCCTTAAAAACCTCATCTGTAGTTTCCTTGATTTGCGTGTGCATTCCGGGCGCGTAGCCGGACAGCTTAATTGTGAAAAATGCTAAAATTTGATATTAAAATGAGTAAATTTGACTCCGATCAATATTTTGGGTAAACGGACCCGGACCCGTGATTTGACGGTCCCGGAGGGTCCGTAGGAAAATATGGGACTTGGGCAAATTCCCGGAATCGAACTCCGAGGTCCCAAGCCCGAGAAATGAATTTTTGAGTGAAATTGTTTTTCTGAAATGTATAAAGAAAAGTGAAATGGAAATTGGTTAGAATATGTTGGTATCGGGCCCGTATTTTGGTTCCGGTACAGGTCTTATATGTGTTTTAAGATATTTCTGTGAAGTTTGGTTGAAATTGGACGTCGTTTGACGTGTTTCGGACTTAAAACTCTAAATTTGAAAGTTTATGAAGTTTGAAGAAAAACTAGTGATTTTGAGGTTTGATTCGTTGTTTTTGATGCTATATTGGCGATTTGATCGCACGGTTAAGTTCGTAGGATGTTGTTGAGTTAGTGAATGTGATTTGTTAGGAGCCCCGAGGGCTCGGGAGTGTTTCGGAGGTGTCTCGGAGTGATTTTGAACTTAGGAAGATTGCAGGTTCCATTTGTTCTTCGCTTTCGCGACACCTCTCCCGCGTTCGCGAAGCTTTAAGCTTTTCCTTCATCGCATTCGCATCCATTCCCTCGCGATCGCGTAGGGTTATTTGACCTTGAGGACTTAGCCCTCTTTTCCTCTTCGCGTTGGCATACATTTGCGCATTCGCGTAGCTTTGCAGGTCTTCTTCATCGCGTTCGCGAAGGGTAGATTTGACAGACCATCGCATTCGCGGAAGGGTGAACGCGAACGCGAAGAGTAAAAAGGTTGGGGTCCATAAATTGACCTACGCGAACGCGTGGGACATCACGTGAACGCGATGAAGAAGACCTGCAAAGCTACGCGAACGCGGTCAAATGTATGCGAACACGAAGAGGAAAAGAGGGCTAAGTCCTCAGGGTCAAATAACCTTACGCGATCGCGAGGGAATGGATGAGAACGCGATGAAGGAAGAGCTTAAATCTTCGCGAACGCGGGAGAGGCATCGCGAACGCGAAGAACAATGGGACCTGCAACAGCTGAAGCAAAAACCAGAAATCTTCCTAAGTTCAAAATCACTCTGAGACACCTCCGAAACACTCCCGAGCCCTCGGGGATCCTAAAAAATCACATGCACTAACTCAACAACATCCTACGAACTTAACCGTGCGATCAAATCGCCAATATAATATCAAAAACAACGAATCAAACCTCAAAATCACTAGTTTTTCTTCAAACTTCATAAACTTTCAAATTTAGNACCAAAATACGGACCCGATACCAACACATTCTAACCAATTTCTATTTCACTTTTCTTTATATATTTCAGAAAAAAAATTTCACTCAAAAATTCATTTCTCGGGCTTGGGACCTCGGAATTCGATTCCGAGCATTTTCCCAAGTCCCATATTTTCATACGGACCCTCCGGGATTGTCAAATCACGGTTCCAGGTGCCTTTACCCAAAATGTTGACCGGAGTCAAATTTACTCATTTTAATATCAAATTTTAGCATTTTTCACAGAATTTCATATTTAACCTGTCCGGGTACGCGCCCGGACTGTGCATTCAAATCGAGGCAACTACATATGAGGTTTTCAAGGCCTCGGAAGTATGGGATGGGTAATAAAATAGGTGATTGGGTCGTCACATTCTCCACCTCTAAAACAACCGTTCATCTTCGAACAGACAGAAGAAGGAAGTACCTGAGTCGGGGAATAAATGAGGGTAATGGCTCTGCATATCGAACTCGGACTCCCAGGTCGATGCCTCAAGAGGCTGACCTCTCCACTGAACACGAACAGAAGGGAAACTCTTGTATCTCAACTGATGAACCTGCTGGTCTAGAATAGCTATCGGCTCCTCCTCATAAGATAAGTCCTTGTCCAACTGGACAGTTCTGAAATCTAACACGTGGGATGGATCGCCGTGATACCTCCAAAGCAAGGACACGTGAAAAAACTGGATGTACGGCTGATAAGCTAGGCGGTAATGCAAGTCTATAAGCCACCTCTACCACTCGATCAAGAATCTCAAACGGACCAATGAACCTAGGGCTAAGCTTTCCCTTCTTCCCAAATCTCATCATGCCCTTCATAGGCGACACTCGGAGCAATACTCGCTCACCAACCATAAAAGCCACATCTCGAACCCTGCAATCTGCATAACTCTTTTGCCTGGACTGAGCTGTACGAAGCCTATCCTGAATGATCCAGACCTTGTCCAAGGCCTCCTGAACCAAATCTGCACTCAACAACCGAGCCTCTCCCAGCTCAAACCATCCAACCGGAGAGCGACACCGCCTACCATATAAAGCCTCATAAGGAGCCATCTGGATACTGGACTGGTAGTTGTTGTTGTAGGGAAACTCTGCTAAAGGCAAGAACTGATACCATGATCCTCCAAAGTCAATAACACAAGCTCGGAGCATATGCTTCAATATCTGAATAGTCCGCTCGGACTGTCCATCCGTCTGAGGATGAAATGTTGTACTCAACTCAACCTGGGTGCCTAACTCTCGCAGAACTGCCCTCCAGAAACGCGAGGTAAACTATGTGCCCCGGTCCGAAATGATAGATACAGGCACACCATGAAGGCGAACAATCTCCCAGATATAGATCTCAGCTAACCTCTCGAATGAATAGGAGACTGCCACAGGAATGAAATGCGCTGACTTGGTCAGCCTATCAACAATGACCCAAACTGCATCGAACTTCTTCCGGGTCAACGGAAGTCCAGTAACGAAGTCCATAGTGATCCTCTCCCACTTCCACTGGGGAAGCTCAATCCTCTTAAATAAACCACCAGGCCTCTGATGTTCATACTTAACATGTTGACAATTCAACCACCGCGCCACATGTGCCACAATATCCTTCTTCATTTTACGCCACCAATAATGTTGTCGCAAATCCTGATACATCTTCGCGGCGCCCGGATGAATAGAGTACCGGGAACTATGGGCCTCCTCTAAAATCAACTCTCGAATCCCATCAACATTGGGCACACAAATTCGCCCCTGCAATCACAAAACACCATCATCATCTAAGGGCACCTGCTTGGTGCCTCCGCGCTGCACCGTGTCTCTAAGGACACACAAATGGGGATCATCAAATTGCCGATCACGGATATGCTCCAATAATAAAGAATGAGCGACCGTACAAGCCAACACTCGAATAGGCTCAGAAATATCCAACCTCACAAATCGATTGGCCAAAGCCTGAACACAAAGCAAGCGGCCTCTGACTGACCGGAATAAAAGCAAGACTGCCCATACTAGCTGACTTC
Source organism: Nicotiana knightiana (assembly GCA_005239525.1). Lineage (NCBI taxonomy): Eukaryota > Viridiplantae > Streptophyta > Magnoliopsida > Solanales > Solanaceae > Nicotiana > Nicotiana knightiana. The sequence continues at coordinate 76,157 of ML369069.1, forward strand.
CTACTCAGAGCATCGGCCACCACATTGGCCTTCCCCGGGAGATATAAGATGGTAATATCATAATCCTTCAACAACTCCAACCACCTCCTCTTCCTCAAATTCAACTCCTTTTGCTTGAAAAAGTACTGAAGACTCTTATGATCCGTGAACACCTCACACGCCACGCCATACAGATAGTGCCTCCAAATCTTCAATGCGTGAACAATGGCTGCCAACTCCAAATCATGCACTGGATAGTTCTTCTCATGAATCTTNATGACCTTTCCATCATGCATCAACACTGCACCAAGCCCAATACGGCAAGCATAGCAATAGACTGTGTAACACCCTGAATCTGTGGGCAAAACCAATATCGGTGCCGTAGTCAGAGCTATCTTGAGCCTCTGAAAGCTCGCCTCACACTCGTCCGACCATCTAAACTGGGCACTCTTCTGGGTCAACCTGGTCATCGGGGCTGCAATAGATGAGAACCCCTCCACGAACCGACGATAGTAGCCTGCCAATCCCAAGAAACTCCAAATCTCTGTAGTTGATGCTGGTCTAGGACAGTTCTTGACCGCCTCAATCTTCTTCGAGCCAACCTGAATACCCTTGTCTGATACGACATGACCCAGGAATGCAACTGAACTCAACCAGAACTCACACTTCAAAAATTTTGCATATAGTTGACGGTCCTTCAAAGTCTGAAGAACCACTCTGAGATGCTGCTCGTGCTCCTCCTGGCTGCGGGAGTATATCAATATATCATCAATGAAGAATATCATGAACGAGTCCAAATAAGGCATGAACACTCGGTTCATCAAGTCCATAAAAGTTGCTGGGGGTTTGTCAACCCAAACGACATGACCAAAAACTCGTAATGCCCGTACCGAGTGCGGAAAGCTGTCTTAGGGACATCGGATGCCCTAATCCTCAACTGATGGTAGCCGGATCTCAAGTCTATCTTTGAAAATACTTTGGCACCCTGAAGTTGATCGAACAAATCATCAATCCTCGGCAGTGAATACTTATTCTTGATTGTAACCTTGTTCAATTGCCGGTAATCAATGCACAACCTCATCGAACCATCATTTTTCTTCACAAACAACACTGGAGCACCCCAAGGAGAAATGTTGGGCCTAATGAAACCCTTCCTTGGCAAATCCTGCAACTGTTCCTTCAACTCTTTCAACTCTGGCGGGGCCATGCGATACGGCAGAATAGAAATGGGCTGGGTGCCCGAAGTCAGATCGATGCAGAAATCAATGTCCTTATCGGGTGGCATCCCCCGCAGGTCTGAAGGGAAGACCTCAGGAAACTCATGAACCACGGGTACCAAATCAATAGAGGGAACCTCAACACTGGAATCGCGCACATAATCCAAATAAGCCAAACACCCATTCTCGACCATACGCAGAGCCTTCACGTACGAAATAACACTCTGGGTAGAATGACCAGGAATCCCTTTCCACTCCAAACGGGGCAAATCCGGAAAGGCTAAGGTCACCGTCTTGGAATGGCAATCCAAGATAGCATGATATGGGGATAACCAGTCCATCCCCAATATAACATCAAAGTCGACCATACCTAAAAGCAACAAATCAACACGGGTGGCAAGAGCCCCAATCACCACAACACAAGAACGATGGACTCGATCGACCACGATAGAATCACCCACCGGTGTAGATACATAAATAGGAATACTCAGTGGATCACTAGGCACGACCAGGTACGGTGCAAAATAAGAGGACACACACGAATACGTAGACCCTGGATCAAATAGCACTGAAGCATCTCTGTCACAGAACCGAATAGTACCTGTAATGACTCCATCTGAAGACTCAGCCTCTGGCCTGGCTGGAAGAGCATAACATAGGGGGTGGGCCCCACCACCCTGAACCACATCTCTGGGACGGACGGCTGCTGGCTGGCCTCCAGCTCTGGCGGTCTGAGCTCCACCTCTATGACCTCTACCTCCACCTCTAGCACCTCTACCCCCACCTCTAGCTGGCTGGGCAGGCTGTGGAACACCTGGTGCCTGTACCATAGCACGAGAACCCTGAACCCTGATGTTGTGAACTACCTGGTGCTCGAGGGCAAAATCTGGCAAGGTGACTCGGATCGCCACAAGTGTAACAAGACCTCGGTTGCTGAGGGAACTGAGTCTGACCCTGTCGACCTGAATGACCACCTCGAAAACTCTAATGCAGCGGTGCATTGATGGGAGCTGGTGGCGCACTGTAAGGCTGCTGATAAGAATAGTGCGTCTGATAACCACGACCACCTGAAGTACCATGGGAAACTTGGAGAGCTGACTGGAAGGGACTGGGAGGATGACCTCTGCCTGAAGAATCCCTGGCCCCAAATGAGGCTCCACTGAAACGACCGAAATGACGGGGCCTCTTGTCAGCACCCTGACCACCACCCTGAGACATAATCATCTCAATCCTCCTAGCCACATTGGCCGCATCTTGGAACGATATATCGGTACCTGACTCTATAGCCATCTGAAGTCTGATAGGCCGGGCCAATCCCTTAATAAATCTCTGAACCCTCTCCTGATCAGTGGGAAAAATTATAAGAGCATGTCGGGCTAGAGTGATGAACCTGGTCTCGTACTGAGTGATTGACATGGATCCCTGCTGGAGACGCTCAAACTGCCTCCGAAGGTCCTCTCTCTGAGTAATGGGAAGGAACTTCCCCAAAAATACCTCTGAGAACTGAGTCCAAGTCAAAGGTGCAGACCCGGCTTGTCTGCCTAAGCAATAGTCTCTCCACCAACTCTTGGCTGCGCCAGATAACCGAAAAGCAGCGAAGTCAACTCCGTTGGACTCCACTATGCCCATGTTCTGAAGAACCTCATGGAAGTTGTCCAAATAATCCTGGGGGTCCTCTAATGGTGAACCAGTAAAAGTAGCAGTGAATAACTTAGTGAACCTGTCCAGTCTCCACAAAGCATCTACTGACATAGATGTTCCCTCTGCTACCGGTGCTGCAATACCCGTGTGAGCTACTCCGGCTGGCTGAGGTGCCGGAGTCTGAAAATGTGGAGATAGCTGCTCTAGCGAGCGAGTGGAAGGAGTCTTGGCACCTCCCCCAGCCTGAGAGACGGCTGGTGCAGTAGGAAGAAGACCCGCATGTGCTACACTCTCCATGAGTCCGACTAGACGGACAAGAGCGTCCTGAAGCACTGGGGTAGCTATGAACCCCTCTGGGATGGTCCAACTAGGAATGCCGGAACTGGGACCTCCTCGTCAGACTCGACCTGAGGGTCCTCCACTGGGGATGCTGCCCTAGGCTGAGCCCGGCCCCGGCCTCGGCCTCTAGAATGACCTCGTCCTTGACCTCGACCTCTTGTAGGAGCTGTAGCAGGAGTGTTGGGCTACTGAGCAAAACCAAGGGAAGCACGCGTCCTCGCCATCTGCGAGAGAATAGAATAGAAACTTAATCAGTACTCAGAATTCATATCGCACGACAGAGATGAAAAGAAATGTGGAGTCATCCTAACTTTGCAGCCTCTGGGGGATGAACACAGACGTCTCTGTACCGATCCCTCAGACTCTACCAAGTTGTCTGTGAGTTGTGAGACCTAAGCAACCTAGTGCTCTGATACCATCTTGTCACGCCCAAGTCCCATATTTTCCTACGGAACCTCCGGGACTGTCAAATCATGGATCCGGGTCCGTTTACCCAAAATGTTGACCAGAGTCAAATTTACTCATTTTAATATCAAATTTTAGCATTTTTCATAGAATTTCATATTTAAGTTGTTCGGCTACGCGCCTGGACTACACACGTAAATCGAGGCAACCACAGATGAGGTTTTCAAGGCCTCGGAAGTATGGGATGGGTAATAAAATAGGTGATGACCCTTTACCTCCCTTCCGCGAACGCGAAGGGCAATTTTTCCCAGTGGTATATAAATATTTCCAGAACAGTAGCTTCGGGATTTTTCATAAGTTTTCACGAAATTCATCTTCTCCAAGGTCCTTAGGCATCCATTGAAGCCATCCTTCACCAAAACTTCTTGGGTTAGTAAATTTTAACTCGTTTCCTTCATTTTTCATCTATATCTAATGAATTCCTAAGCCTAAAACATGCAAATTAGAGTAGAAAATTGGGAATTTGGGTAGAGTTAGGCCCTTTTGAATTTTCTTGATTTAGACCTCGTTTTGGGGTCGAATTTGAAAACAAATTATATATTCGGGCTCGTGGGTGAATGGGTGACGTGGTTTTGGTCTGAGCCTCGTGTTTGGACCAAGCGGGCCCGGGTCGAATTTTATTAGTTTGGAAGAAGGCATGGAAATAGGTAATTAGGCTATGTAATTGAATTATTGAATCCTTATTGATATACTTGAGTTGATTATGCCTAGATAATACCATTCCGGAGTTGAATTCTAAAGGAAAGGCGGTGTTAGAGGGTTGATTGCTATATTTTGGACCCGAGGTAAGTGTTTGGTCTAACCTTAGCTTGAGGGAATAAGAGTTGAGTCTTATTTTCTACTTGCTAATTGTAGAGTACGATGTATAGGCATAGTGACGAGTATCTATACATTGGTGTCTAGCATGACCGTGAGTCTTATTATTGCGAATATTTCGATTTTGTTGTAACTACCATGCTTAATTGATGATTTCTATACGTCGTAAAGAGCATGTGAAGGGAATTGTGATCTTTAAACTTCGAGGAGAATTGGCTCAAATTATAACATGAATGGTGAAGATATATGAGATCTTTAAACTCCTTTGGAGCATTGGCTCAAATTATAACACGAATGGTGAAGATATATGAGATAGTTGATTCCTTTAGAGCATTGGCTCAAGTAATAGAGTAAACTATGAAAGTTAAGTGAAAGAAAGAGAAAGAGTTACTAAAATATACCCTCGCCGGGTCATTGTTGCTTTAGTGATTATCTCCCTTGCTGGGATGTTGAGATTACTGTTATTGTTCCCTTGCTGGGATTTAATTGTTTAATTGATGTTCCCTTGCCGGGATTTAATTGTTTAATTGATGTTCCCTTGCCGGGATTTCTATTTTTATTCTGTTTACTCCCTTGCCCTTGTTTGTGATTGTTGTTTGGGTGAGGAAGAGTGTTAAAGCACAAAGAGTGATGTCGTGCATTGTTTGCTATTGTAAGGAAGAGTGTTAAAGCACGAAGGGTGATGCCGTGCATTGTTTGATATTGTCTCCCTTGCTGGGATGTTGAGATTACTATTATTGTTCCCTTGTCGGGATTCCTATTTCTATTCTGTTTCCTTTCCCATTGTTTGTGATTGCTGTTTGGGTGAGGAAGAGTGTTAAAGAACGAAGGGTGATGCCGTGCACTATTTGCTATTGTGAGGAAGCGTATTAAAGCATAAAGGGTGATGCCGTGCATTTTTGATATTGTGAGGAAAGAGTGTAAAGCACGAAGGGTGATGTCGTGCCATACGATGTACCATTCCGTACCGATATTCATTGATTATAATGTGAGGAAAGAGAGTAAAAGCACTAAGGGTGATGTCATGCCATGATTTACATTGATTACATTATACATTGCATAGTGAGGACGAGAGTAAAAGCACGAAGGGTGATGCCGTGCAAGCTTGTGATTGATGGTCCTTATTGATATTCTGGCCTTGTTGTTCCGTTCTTTGTTTAAGATTTCTTATATGAAACTGTTATCTCCCCACAGCATGTTCCCCTTCCCTTATTGATGGATTACTTCCTGTATTTCTTTTTGAATTGCACATGTTTACTTGGTAGTCTGGTTCTAGCCTCGTCACTACTTCGCCCGAGGTTAGGCTAGGCATTTACCAATACATGGGGTCGGTTGTACTGATGCTACACCTGCACTTATTTATGTTGTGAAGATTACGCAGCCGGACCTGGAGGACATCATTAGTGGGAGTGTCTTCCAGCTCATCCTAGAGGCTTCAAGGTATACCCGCTGGCGTTCGTGGGCCTTGGCGTCTCTCCCATCCCTATGCCTTCGTTTCTGTCTTGTTTTCCTCTAGTTCCAGAGACAGTCATGTATTCCTTTCAGACTTTGTATTTAGCACTCTTATATATAGTTCGTGAGTTTGTGACTCCAGGTTTTGGGAAAATTATGCGTCGATGTATTATGTTGCCTTTACTTAGTTTTGAAAACCATATTTATTTATCTCCGCTGTTAAGTTGTGAATGGTTTTTAGCTTATTCTGTTAAATCGATGTTTCCATGCTAGTTTAACTGTACACGTTGGCTTGTCTAGCGAGTTCAATGTTAGACGCCATCACGGCCCGATGGTGGGATTTCGGGGCATGACATTCTTGTGCCTATGGACATAGATTTTGTGTATTATGTAATAGTTTTTATTGTTATATGCAGTTGTTGGAATGACCCCATATAACTATATGCCTTATTAATAAATATATGCCAATATGATACTATATTGGTATCATATGCTAATAGAATTTTTTTTGGGTTGTATTAGTTGCATTTAATTGGTACATTATTTGATTTTCTTTTAATAATAGTAATATAGTACAATATCTTGAAATACTTTATTATATTAATATGTGATACGCTATTTTTTTATTTTTCTCTTTATGCATGTGTGCTATGTAATAGTCATATAGTTGCCGGGAATAACCAGTAAAACTGTATACCGTGTTGGTATAGTTATATGCCTTATAGGTGTCATATGATAGCTTGAACATTTTTTTGATTGTTTTAGCTGCATTTTAAAGTGAATTCTATTCTGAATTTATTTATATGAACATAAATTGCAGTGCTGGAATTTTTTTGTGCCGATAGACATAAACTATGTGTATTATGTAATAGTTTTTATAGTTATAGGTAATTGTTGGAACGATTATCACGCCCAATTGTGCCTTATAAAATACAAAGCGGTCGTTGCAAATATAATCCGGTTTAAAGTTCGGAGTCGAATCCTCAGGGAACTAACCTACCTATTACAACTCTCAGTGATGCTAATGTAAGCTCAGACACTTTTCCGGGTGCAGTATTTTTATCAATAATTGTTTGGATTTATTAACTAAAAGGATTGATATTAAAACTAACAATATTTAATATTAAAGATAAATCAATGGTAGAAAGATCTAGGGCAATGATTTCCCCAATTACTAAACTGATTCTGACTCTTTTGCTATATTCTCACTGTGTTACTCTATAAGGATTGTGGGCTATGGGTTATTGTAATATCTCTCGATCAACTACAATAATTTACTAGAGCATTCTCTCGAACTACTCTAGCTGACAACTTATGCAGCTCTAATTTATCTCACCAAAGTTTCGTTATCTCTAACCCCACTTTTAAATTCAAGTAATTAATCTCTTCAATTACCCAAAAGTGGTGTTGTTCAACAACAATCTAACTTGGTGTTCTTTCTCAAGAAATTAGACACGATTAATCAAGGGCCCATTCAATTAATCACCATACAAAGCATAGTTGAACAATCTTATATTAAAATCGGGTCAATTATAACAATATTGTGTCAAAACTTCATCTAACAATTGGTTCCATCAACCCTAGATGGATTGTTTAGGTACTCATGCTAAAACACAATGAAAGCATAAAATAATTCATAATTCCCAAAATAATGACAAAAGATGGAGAATAGAAAAACTCTAATTGTAACTTGACCTTCTCACACTTGTTCTTGCCTCCAAAATCAATCTAAAAACAAGCCTAAACTTTCTTGGACGAGTTTATAAGGTTTAAATAGGGTTAGGCTAATTTCTCCCGTTTTTGCACTTAAGTCCCTGCAGTTTCTGGGTGTTTATTGGATCGACTGCGGCCGCGGCAAAATGCGGCACGACCGCGGTGGTTAGCATGAATTCTGCCTTTCATTATTTTTCCCACCGCGTTCCAGCCGCGGTCGACCGCGGTCGTGGTGGGCTCCACTCCAGCTCTCTTTGCCTTTTTCTTGCTTCTTTTCACTCGGGTTCTTCTTGATTGGCCTTGTACTCCCTCAATTTACTCCAAAACGCTCCAAAGTATCTTCCGAACATGGATTATTTCCTGCAAAGAATAAAAACACTATTTATAGCATTTTGTTATCATTTTTTCACTTAAAACAACACTAGAGTATGATTCATTGTGAGTGCATATAGCGTCTATATAGCCTACTATCAACACCCCACACTTAAATCGTTGCTCGTCCTCGAGCAACACAACCACACTCTATAGGCCTAATCATTATAGGATACCTTCCCCACTCTCTATACCCAGAAGAATTCACACATGTAGGCTACTTCAGCGTGACATCCTAGCCTCGAGAGTGGACTCCTTTATAGCCATGCAACACCCCTAACCGACTCTCCTACTCTCAGTCAGAGGTCCAGACTTACCTTCCCTTCATGAATCATGTGCCTACTCACTACAAAAGAGACATATTATTTACCAATCACACACTGAGGAACTCGAATACGATATTTCACTCACTCTCAGAAACAAATTCTTATGCCACAAACAATACACCATAGGCTTGCCCGTAGTGTAATACTCGACTAATCGAGCTTGTTCGGTCTAGAATCAAATAGGATTTTATTTGGTTGTAATGTTGGTTGCGGGATGGGTAGGATACATATGGATATAGTGATTGCACCTCCCTAAGCACGCCACTACATTGTGTACTTTTAAGCTCTTGATTTTTTCAACCCTTCATTCCACCATTACATTATTGTGTTAACCCCTTATTCTTTTAAGCACTTTTTTTTTCATGCTTCCTTAATCCCACTTACATCCCCAGTCAACCACCCCACACTTATATTTCTTTTCATATCCATTACACTTCGAGTGCTTCTAAGAGGTGATAGGGTTCAACAAGATAGGCTATTTAAACTTGGGTCAGGCTTGTCAAGTGGTTGCCAAGGAAAACAGGCTTATAGGCGCAACGAGATTGACTAATGTGTACCATTAGGTGGGACAAACATATTCAGAAGGGTTAAGCAAAGAATTCCTATATCACTTTCCAGACCAAATAAAACTACCATTTCGCTTTGTACACACACAGGGCAAGTTCTAGGCATTGAGTGTTAGCACAGAATACACAAAATCTCACTCACACATGGCACATGACTCACTTCAGTTAGGCTCATCAGACACTCTTCTTAAAGCATTTGATCCATTCAGGGGCACACAATTTAAGGCCTTGTTCGAGTCGACTAAAGAGCCTAAGTGTCTTACTAAAGTAATCTTTATTCAGGGTATCATAGAGTTAAAGGCCCTATTCCCATCTCGCCCAAGACTTCTAAACTAAAAAAAAAACTAACTACACCCGGTTCAAGTGAAAACCCTTGGAAAAGAACCATGGTATAAAGAAAAACCAAGGGGTTGATACACTACCTAACAAATAAAAATCTTTTTTTGTGTTTTCTCTAGACTCACTTCTCTCAAGAAGCAGGTCCATCGTCGGGAGTAGTCTTGGGTAAATAGATTTTTTTTTTCCGACTCAAAACCCTTAAGAGACCTATCAAAAGGTGTCCATCGTCGGGCCCAGTCAGCACTAATCCATATATATTCAAATAAAATAAAAAATTTCAACTACCAACAAACCAATCAACCTCCCAGCAGTTATATATATACAACAACAACAGTATCCCCCACCCCACAATTAAAGAATTGACATGCCCCCATGGCAACAGAATAATGCACAGTGAGGTAAGGAGACTTCCCAGGTTTACAGTCTTCATTAGAGACGGTGGCCGGGTAGAGTCAACATGCGCGCCCTAACACTCGGAGCCAGGCCATTATCTTCTTCTCAAACTTAGCATTCTGAGTGACTAGAGTGTCAACTCTGTCATTCAGGTTATTCTCTGAGGTACGTAAGCCAGCAACATCTTGCTCCAAGGTATACATCCGGATGCTTCACCGAGGCTGAGGCCGAGATGGGCCCGCCTTATCAAAAGGTGTCATTGGCGGGGCGGCGTCAGGCACCACCTCATCCTCATCGTCCACAACAATAGGTACGGGCTGCTCCTTTCCCACTGTGATTTTTCTGGCCTTGAAAGGGGCCTTCTTTTCGAGCTTCCCATTTATGAAATGATTCTCGGGGACACTTGCAGCACGGCACAGCCTGGTGACGAGTGAAGGGAAGTAAAACCCTTTGACTATCTCAGGAGATCTGATGAATATTTCATCATGGATTAGACTAGCCACATCGAAGTCATGACGATTGACAAAACACTAAACTGCCACTGCACGAGGTAAATTTACATCAGTAGTGTTGATGGAGGGCAGCAGTCGGCAATAGATGATGGTGAGCCATCATTTCGCTTCCCAAGTGAGAGATTGGGAGTTCAGAGTGATGCCATGCTTTATCCATAGTGGCTCCCATCCCAAACAGATTGACCGAACAATGAGGTTCCAAGTGATAGGTAGTGTCTGGTAGGTTTGGTAGTAATCCTCCGCTCCTGAGAAGACCGGTAGCCAATATGCTCGGCGTATTACTTCAAGAGAAAAATTTACCCGTGTTCTTCTGACTGTGACTACCCTGTTGGCGTGTTCCGGGCAATTCGCATAGAATTCTCAGACCATCAAAATATTTGCCTCCCTCGGTTCCTCAAAGAAGACGTCCAACTGGTGTCTCCTAATTCATGGAACATCTCTGGGCATTCACTCTCCAGGGTGGCCCTGTCAATTTCTACTTCATGCACCATCTTCCGGGCTACCTTTGCTTCAAATCTTTCCTCATCAGCCTTTGAGACAAACCGAGTAGAGTCAAACTGGCTAGTACTAGCCTGGGTTCTTCATTTCCTAGATTGAGACATGGTACCAAACACAGCAAGGTTTATTGTCAGAGAGGGTTCAATTTGTGTGACCACCAGGTGGTTACTCAGAGTTCACCACCACGATGGTCACATTACCAATTTTTAGCTCAATGTGGCAATTTTTCAAACACATGGTGTGCAGAGATTTAGATATGCATATGTTAGCCCATAGTGGTACAAACCCTTCCCAATGGCAACCACAATATTCAACTAATCATCAACCCACTAACATGATTTTTACCCAACAACACCAAATCTTACCACCAAGCCATGCTAAGTTAATTTATAAAAGAAAAACAATTGTGTTTACTTAGATATGGTGGAGATCTACCATTAACATATACATTATACAAAATAAAAGAACACCAAAAAAAGAAAGAAATTAAGAGAGAGAGGGGAGTTAGTAGACTTACTTGAAGATAGGAAGAGAGAGAAACCTGGTGGTTGGGGGTGGTGGAGATGAGGGAAGAGAGTGGTGAGTTTGGGGTAGGAGAATGAGAGAAAGGGGGAGGGAATCGTTGGAGGAGAATGAGAGAAAGGGGGAGGGGGAAGGGGTTTTGTTAAGATAGGGTTGGGGAACGGGTGGGTGAAGAGGGTTTGGGTAATAAGAAAGAAGAAAAGAAATAGAAAAAAAAAATAAATAAATAAATTGAATTTTAAACTTACCTGGGCATGTTGGGGTTTGCCGCGGTCGACCGCGGCCGCGGTGAAAGGGGGAATGGGAAACAGAATACACTTGACCTAACGCGACCGCGGTGAGTCCAGCCAAAACGGGTGCTTCCTACCGCGGCCGCAGTGACGGTAATTCAATTTTGGCTTCTTTTTTTTTAAGATTACCTTACCGGAGTTGTGACTTGACCCTGTCTTCTCCAATATGCACTCTTGTTTCCCTGTACACTAGTAAATGGATTAACATCTACATCAATTACAACAACAATACAAAAGAGAAAACAACAGAAAATTATGGGTTGCCTCCCATGAATCGCCTGATTTAACGTCGCGGCACGACGTAGAATCTTGCCATCACTCCTTATTTGTGTATTGGGGCTCCTCGAGAGTTATTACCACACTGTCCCCTTTTTCTTCACTCATACCAAGGTACTGTTTCAACCTCTGTCCATTCACTGTGAATTTGTTTGTCCCGTCTTCTGATTCGATCTCTACAGATCCACTAGGGAATATTTTCACTACTTTGAACGGACCTGACCATCGGGACTTCAAATTACCTGGGAAAAATCTCAATCTTGAGTTGTACAGTAGCACTAATTTGCCGGGTTTGAATTTTCAATCCAAGATGTGCTTGTCATGCATCAATTTCATCCTTTCTTTATACAATCGAGCGCTCTCGAATGCGTGGAACCGGAATTCCTCGAGCTCGTGCAGCCCATTAACTCTGTTGGTGCCCGTTGTTTCCATGTCCAAGTTCAACTGTCTCAATGCCCACAGTGCTCTATGTTCGAGCTCAACCGGACGGTGGCATGCCTTACCAAATACCAACTTGTAAGGTGACATACCAATTGGGGTTTTGAAGGCTGTGCGATATGCCCACAATGCATCATCCAACTTCATGGCCCAATCTGTTCTTGTTGCATTCACTGTTTTTGAGAGGACACTTTTGATTTCCATGTTGGACACTTCAACCTGCCCGCTTGTTTGTGGGTGGTATGGTGAGGCTACCTTATGGCGAACATTATACTTCTCCAACAAGCGTGCAAATGCTCTATTGCAGAAGTGAGATCCACCATCGCTGATTATAGCCCGGGGGGTACCAAAACGGGTGAAGATGTTTTTCTATAGGAAATTGGTCACCCCCTTTGCATCATTGGTTAGTAGAGAAACTGCTTAGACCCACTTCGAGACATAGTCAACGGCCACCAATATATATTTGTTACCGTAAGAGCTGACAAATGGCCCCATGAAGTCGATTCCCCACATGTCAAATACTTCCACCTCTTGGATTGTGGTCATTGGCATCTCATGAAAACGGGATATGTTGCCCGTCTTTTAACATTCATCACAGATTTTTACCCAGTTATGAGCATCCTTGAACAATGTAGGCCAGTATAGTCCTGATTCTAGTATCTTTGTTGCTGTTCGGACTCCTCCAAAGTGTCCCTCATATGGCGAAGCATGACAGGCCTGCAAAATAGAGGGTTGATCTTGCTCGGGGATATACCGCCGGATAATGTTATCAACACATATTTTGAAAAATGAAGGCTCATCCCAATAATAATCACGACAATCCCGAAAAAACTTTTTCTTTTGACTCGAGGAGAAATCATGCGGTACTATACCACATGCCAGGTAGTTAGCAATATCAGCATACCATGGTACCTCCTCCATTGTCATTTCCAGTAATTGCATATCCGGGAAGGTCTCGATGATGTCTCCAACCTCTGTTCTCTTTTCTACCCCTTCCAACCTTGAGAGGTGGTCTGCCACTTGGTTGTTTGTTCCCTTCCGGTCACGAATTTCCAGGTCAAACTCTTGTAGCAATAGAACCCAGCGAATCAGGCGGGATTTTCACTCCGACTTTGCTATCAAGTACCTAATGGATGCATGGTCAGTATAAACAATAACTTTTGAGCCAATCAAATATGACCTGAATTTGTCGAAGGTAAACACTACGGCGAGCATTTCCTTTTCAGTGACCGTGTAGTTCAAATGTGCACCACTAAGCGTCCTGCTTGCATAGTAGATGGGGTGCATAATTTTCTCCTTGCGCTGCCCCAAGACCACTCCTATCGCATAATCACTGGCATCGCACATCAGTTCAAATGGTTGTTCCCAGTCGGGTGCAACAATGATGGGTGCAGTCACCAGTCTCTTTTTCAGCTCCTCGAATGCCAACCTGCAAACATCAGAAAACACAAAGTGCTGGTCTTTTTCAAGCAGCTTACATAAAGGGTTAGCAATTTTTGAAAAATCCTTGATGAACCGCCTGTATAATCCGGCGTGACCAAGAAAACTCCTCACTGCTTTCACTGAAGTAGGTGGATGTAGCTTATCAATCACGTCAATTTTCGCATAGTCTACTTCAATACCCTTTTTGGACACTCTATGTCCCAGCACTATTCCTTCTTGTACTATAAAATGGAACTTCTCCCAGTTCAGCACTAGATTTGTTTCCACACATCGTTTGAGCACCCTTTTGAGGTTATGGAGACAATCTTCGAATGAATCTCCTACCACGGAGAAATCATCCATAAACACTTCCATAATTTCTTCGACCATGTCGGTAAATATGGCTAACATACACCGCTGGAATGTGGCCGGTGCATTACAAAGCCCAAAGGGCATTCTTCGAAAAGCAAATATGCCATACAAACATGTAAAGGACATTTTTTCTCTATCTTCCGGGGCTATTTAGATTTGATTGTACCCCGAGTATCCGTCCAAGAAACAAAGTGGGATCGCCCAGCTAATCTCTCCAACATCTGTGTAACGACCCGACCGGTCGTTTTGAGCTCTGGCGCATCGGTCAACGATTTGAAGTCGTGAAAAGCTTCATTTAAGGTATTATGACCCGTGGGCGTAGTAGGAATTAAATTCCAGGAAGTTTAGAATTGATTTGGAAAGAAAATTCTCATTTCAGAAGCCTTAAGTTGGAGAAATCAGCTAAGATTGGAATTTTGAGTAAACGACCTCCGAATCAAGATTTGAAGGTTCCAGCAGGTTCGTATGATGATTTTGGACTTAGATGTATGTCCGGCTCGGGGTTTGGATAACCCGGGAGCGCTTCGACGTATATTGTGGAAGTTAGCATAATAGAAAGATTTCATGAATTTGGGCTTGAAGTGCATATCAGTGAGGGTGATGTCCTTTTGGGATTCCGAGTTTGGGAATAGCTCCGTATGGTGATTCTGGAATTGGGAGCGCGATCGGAGGTGCATTTGGATGTCCCTAGGTCAATTTGGGGTCAATTGGCTAAAGATAGAAATTTGAAGGTTTTTGAAGAATTCGACCGGAAGTGAGAATTTTGATATCGTGGTCAGAATGCGATTCCAGAATTTGGACCAGGTACGTAATGTTGAATATGACTTGTGTGCAAAATTTAGGGTCAATCGAAGGTGATTTGACAGGTTTCGGCATCGAATGTGGAAGTTTGGAATTTCAAGTTCTTAAGGATTTGGATTGGAGAGTGATCCGTCGTTTCAATGTTGTTTGATGTGATTTGAGGCTTTGATCAAGTCCTTGTTATGTTTTGGGATAGGTTGGTATGATTGGACGAGGCCCCGGGGGTCTCAGGTGGATTCCGGGTGGTTAATGGATCAAGTTGAAGTTGGAAAAAGGGATGAAGCTTGTTGTTATCTGGTGTAATCGCACCTGCAAGGTTTTGACCGCAGGTGCGGCTAAGGGCACCGCAGGTGCGAGATTGGGGCTGGAGCTAAGGAGGCCGCAGGTACGGAAGATTGGTCGCACCTGCGGAATCGCAGGTGCGAAGAGGGGATCGCATGAGCGGGAATTTACTCGGTCAAGTCAGAGCCGCACCTGCGATGGAATCACTGCAAGTGCGGAGCCGCATGAGCGGCCATTGGATCGCAGGTGCGAAAGAGGCCTGGGCAGAATGTTTTAAAGTCGGGTTTGTGCAATTTCTCTCACATTTTTCATTTGGTTGGGGTGATTTTTGGAGGATTTCAAAGGGAGATTTTCACCAAGAATCAAGAGGTAAGTGATCCCTTCTCATTTCCAAGTTAAATACAAGATCATTACATAAATTTGATATGGGAACTTGTCGGAAGAATTGGGGGTTTTGAAGAAAAACCTAGAAAATGTAAATTTGGAATTTAGCCACGAATTTGAGTATGGAATGTAGAGTAAATTGCATGATTGAACTAGTAGGGCTATGGGTAGAATGTATCTTCAAGAATTTTGTATTTCCAGGCACGTGGGCCCGAGGGAATTTGGTCTTTTCTCCGAGCGGGGTTGGGAAATTATATAATCTGAATTTGTATTGAGTATTAGGATGAATTTTCATTGCTTTGCCATTATGTGGTAGTTTCAGAGCGTTGTGCGTCCGTTGGAGTCATCTGAGGGGCTTGGAAGCCGGTGTTGGAATTTCGAAGCGAGGTAAGTCTCCTTTCTAACTTTGTGAGGGGGAATCGTCCCCCTAGGTGAATTAATTCAATACATGCTATTATCTTCGGGGGCTACGTACGCACGAGGTGATGGGAGTCCGTGCGTAGCTACTAATATGCCATGTCCAGGTAGCCTAGGACTCACTAGCATGCCTTACTTGTTGTACCTCTGATCTTGTCTGTGATGCTAGACTGCTAATATAATCGAAATTGTAATTTAATGACTAAGGAAGATTAGAGTTTATTTTCTAAATCATCTAAAAAGAGAATTTATATCCTTCGCGGGCAATTGTATTTCCGAATAAGGTTGTGTTATTAAACGTTATATAAAACTCGGGAAGTGAATTTCGAAAAAGGGATTTAGATGCTATTTGTGGTTTTTAAAAGAGAAGTCGGTCATTACTTGAGTAATTGTGTTTCCCCTACTCTCATGGGAGCGGGTCGTACGCCACGGCGGGTTTAGAATTCACTTTTGGTACGGGCCGTTCGATCCTCGGCAGTGCATAGACATGAGTATTATATTGAGAGATGAACTTTTGGTACGGGTTGTTCGATCCTAGGCAGTGCATAGATATGATTATTATATTGAGAGGTGCACTCATGGGACGGGCCGTTCGATCCTCGGCAGTGCACAGAGAGGATTATTATATTGAGAGATGCACTTTTGGTACGGGCCGTTCGATCCTCGGTAGTGCATAGATATGATTATTATATTGATAGGTGCACTTTTGTTACGGGCCGTTCGATCCTCAGCAGTGCACAGAGAGGATTATTATATTGAGAGATGCACTTTTGGTACGGGCCGTTCGATCCTCGGCAGTGCATAGACATGAGTATTATATTGAGAGATGCACTTTTGGTACCGGTCGTTCGATCCTCGGCAGTTCATAGACATGAGTATTTTATTGAGAGGTGCACTTGTGGTACGGGCCATTCGATCCTCGGTAGTGCACACAGTGATTATTATGACGGCTCAGACCGGTTGTTCTTATCCCGCATGCGCATGTTAAACTATTAAATGTTTTCTACATGATTTTGAAGTGATAAGATATTTGGGAGAAATAAAGAGGCAATTGTTTATTTAAGATATTTGGAAAAATAATGAGAAAGTGGTATTTGTTGTTTATTTCCGGTATTTACTTTTAGTTCAGTGCCTTACATATATGCTGCTTTACTGCCTTTACATGCTTATCGTGTTCATTTTACACTGTTAAATAAATTATTGGCCCTTAGTGAGTGTCTAATTCGACCTCTCGTCACTACCTTTCTGAGGTTAGGCGGGCGACTTACTGAGTACACGTTGTTTTGTACTCATGCTACACTTGCTGTGCATTTTTATTGCACAGGTACTTTCATAGCAATGTGGAGGATTCGGAGACCTAGGCTAGTTACATCATCCGAAGGCGATCCGCAGCTGACAGAGTCTCCTTCGTACTGTACCTATTTCATTTAAATTTCCTTGTCTAGTTGTATTTCGGACAGGCTTGTAATGATTGTTGAATTCTTAGAAATTGCTCATGTACTTGTGACACCGGGTTCTGGGATATGTATTGGGATATAATTGCCTAAATGTAATCTTTAAACCATTATTTTAATTAATAGACTTTTATTTGGTTATTATGTAATGAAGTGAAAGGAAGTGTTTTCATAAATGTTTTAAAACAGAAAGTTATTTCAATTAACTAATGTTTTGGCTTGCCTGACCTTGATGTCTGACACCATCAGGACCTTAGGGATTTTGGGTCATGACAATCTGGTCAATGAATGGCAAGGGGAAATGGTCCTTTCGAGTGGTTGCGTTTAGTTTCCTATAATCCATGCAGATCCACCACTCGGTGACTGTACGACAGTCATTCCGCCCTTTTTGGTACACACTGAACGGGGCTCACCCAATTGCTGTTAGAGATGGGAAAGATGATGCCTGCATCCAGCCACTTAATCACCTCTTTTTTCACTACCTCTTTCATGTTCGGGTTCAGCCTTCGTTGATGTTCCCTGAAAGGTTTGTGCCCTTCTTCTAGAAGAATCTTGTTCATGCAGAAGGTCGGGCTAATACCTTTTATATCTGCCAATGTCCAACCAATGGCAGTTTTGCATTCTTGCAACACTTTCAGTAATTGTTGAACCTGCATAGCTAGAAACCAGATGATATGATAACAGGTAAAGTAGAGTTGGGACCCAAGAAGGCATACCTGAGGTGGGCTGGAAGTGGCTTCAGCTCATGTTATGGTGGTGTCTCAACTGATGGTTTTGCAGGTGGTGAGGCTCTTTCTTCTGAATAGCGGGGTTCAAATCAGGGTTCTCTCTTCCAAAATCCTTGGCCTTCGAGTGCCATAACCCACTCTGCCAACCCTTCGCCATCCAATTCCTCTAAATTTGTCAAACAAGCTCCCAATGGATCTTTGGCATTAAGGGTCTCATCTTCATCATGTAGGATCACATCCACCGCCTCCACTAGGGAGCAATTTGCATACTCACTGGGTCTCCTCATGGATTGTTGGACGTTGAATATCACTTCTTCATCGTTCAACCTCATTTTTAATTCCCCAGTCTCGCAATCAATTAGTGCTCTCCCAGTGGCTAAAAATGGCCTTCCCAAAATGATGGGAATCTCCTCGTCGACTTGGCAATCCAGAATGACAAAGTCAGCAGGGAATACAAACTTCCCCACTTGCACCAGCACATCATCAAGAATCATGTCGGTCTTTTAACTGTGCGGTCAGCCAATTGCAACAGCATAGAAGTCGGCCTAGCTCTGCCAATGCCCAACTTTGTGTAGATTGCCAAAGGCATCAAGTTTATGTCGGCTCCTAAGTCACACAATGCTTTTGAAAAAGCATAACTTCTAATGGTGCACGGAATGGTGAAACTACCTGGATCAGACATCTTTTGAGCCATGAGTCTAGTCACTACCGCGTTGCATGTCTGTATTAGAGCACTGTGGATAGGTCCTGAAAATCAAATTTCCGCGACATCAGGTCTTTCATCATCTTTGCATAGCCTGGCATTGCCCCCAAGGAATCCATCAAAGGAATATTCAATTGAATCTGACGAAGCATCTCCATAAATTTCCTGTATTGATCCTCTTTCTTTTGTTTTGCCAATCTCTGAGGGAATGGTGCAGGCATAACTTTTTGTCCACTACTTGCTGGCTGTTCTTTGTTAGAATTTTGTGGCACAAGAGGAGCCACTTGTTCTGCAACCTTTTTACTTTCTTTGGCTTTAACCTTTTCAACCTGGACGTGTTCAACCACCACTTCAGTGAGTTCTGATGATTCATCTATCTCGGCTGGAACTAGAGCGGCTGGCATAGTCTCTCTTCTGGTTTGGGCATCCTCTTGCTCCCTGTCTAAATCTCTCCCATTCCGGATACTGGTTGCCATCAGCTGATTCGGGTTTTGCTCCTTTGGGTTGATGTATGTATCGGTCGGCAATGCTCCCTGGGGCGGTTGTTTAAGGCCATGGACAGCTGCCCCAGTTGAGTTTCAATCCCCTTTATTGTTGAATCGTGTGCTGCCAACTTTTCCTTCATCTTACCATTGTGTCAATGAGTTGTTGCAGCATACCCTTGATCTCCACCATGTTGTTGTCCTGCTGCTGATGAGGTGGTTGATATGTCATTTGTTGATGGTGTTGTTGCTGCTAGCCCTGTTGTCTCTGATATGGAACCACTTGGCCGTGTGGCCGTACACCTCCAGGTTGTGGTATATTAGGTATGTATTGCTGGTTGGGTGCTGGCCCCCACTATTTTCCTCATTATCTATGACCCCAAAAATTGTTAACATAATTCATATCTTCTCTGGGAACCTGGTTATCACCTTCTCCACTCCATGAACACACATAAGATTGATTGATGCAAGGGGTACACAGTCCTCCATTTTTTGTATAAACGATATGCAATTGCTTTGTACCCATCTCGTCAATCTTCTTCATCAGTATACTCATCTGAGTCATGAGTGTGGCTATGTTCTCTGAATGTGAATTATTTGGGTCAAGAGGAACTGAATGACCTATTGGTGTCAGAGTCGTACCTCTCATCATCCATCCTGAATTCTGAGCCATCTTGTCAAGAAGGACTTTGCACTCAATAAATGTCTTGCTCAGAAAAGCACCCCCAGCCAAAGCGTCCACATTTGCTTTCAAATTGTCCGCTAGCCCCATGTAGAATATCTGGCCGAGCATCTAGTCTGGAATACCATGGTGAGGACACTTCACTAGCATCCCCTTGAACCTTTCCCAAGTTTCCTGCAAGGTCTCAGTGGGCTTCTGCTTGTACTGCAATATCTCGTCAATCTGTCTTGCAGTCTTGTTGGGAGGGTAGAACTTATTCAGGAACTTCTTGACTAATTCCTCTCATGTGGCAATGGAGTTTATTGGGAGTGAATTTATCCAAATCTGAGCTTCCCCAGTCACTGAGAAAGGAAACAGTAGCAGTTTGATGGCTTCCGGGGTCACATTTGGCTGTCTTTGGGTCACACATATTGACAGAAAATTTTTCAGGTGTTGTTGAGGATCTTCAATGTGTGACCCGGAGAACAATCCCTTATTCTGCAGAAGATGTAGCATATTATTAGTTATCTGAAATGTCTCTGCTTGTATTTGGGGTATAGCAATGGCGGTGGCCAGGTTGTCACTTGTTGGTTGTGCCCAATCATAGAGTGCAGCTTCTGGCACAAGAGGTGCCAACCCTCCATCGTTTGGTACAAGAGGTACCCGGTTGTTTGCGTTGATGTTATCCATGTTTTCCATTTCAAATTGCAGTAAGTGTTTGTCCTTCTTGTTAGCACGGTTTAATGCTCATAATTTTTTCTCGGGGTCTGCGAATCCTTCAAGAAGTTCACCAGTCCTCGAAGAGTTTCTAGGCATACACCTGCTTCACACAAGAATTCAAACGTGAGAATTTCAATGAAAAACTATTTAGCACCGTAGAAAATTGAGCTAAACTAATATTTCTAGCAATACTTCTAAGTTGTAACAAATATCACCGTTAGTTCCCCGGCAACGGCGCCAAAATTGATCACGCCCAACTGTGCCTTATAAAATACAAAGGGGTTATTGCAAATATAATCCGGTTTAAAGTCCGGAGTCGAATCCTCAGAGAACTAACCTACCTATTACAACTCTCAGTGATGCTAATGTAAACTCAGACACTTTTCTGGGTGCAGTATTTTTATCAAACTAAAAGGACTTATATTAAAACAAACACTATTTAATATTAAAGATAAATCAATGGTAGAAAGATCTAGGGCAGTGATTTCCCCAATTGCTAAACGGATTCTAACTCTTTTGTTATATTCTCACTGTGTTATTCTATGTGGATTGTGAGCTATGGTTATTGTAATTATCTCTCGATCAACTACAATAATTTACTAGAGCATTCTCTCGAACGACTCTAACTGATAACTTATGCAGCTCTAATTTATCCCGCCAAAGTTTCGTTATCTCTAACCCCACTTTTAAATTCAAGTAATGAATCTCTTCAATTACCCAAAAGTGGTGTTGTTTAATAACAATCTAACCTGGTTTTCTTTCTCAAGCAACACCAAGCAATTAGACACGATTAATCAAGGGCTCATTCACTTAATCACCTTACAAAGCATAGTTGAACAATCTTAGATTAAACCGGGATCAATTATAACAATATTGAGTCAAAACTTCATCTAACAATTGGTTCCATCAACCCTAGACGAATTGTTTAGCTACTCATGCTAAAACACAAAGAAAGCATAAAATAATTCATAATTCCCAAAATAATGACAAAAGATGGAGAATAGAAAAACTCTAATTGTAGCTTGATCTTTTCGCACTTGTTCTTTCCTCCAAAATCAATCTAAAAACAAGCCTAAACTTTCTTGGACGAGTTTATAAGGTTTAAATAGGGTTAGGCTAATTTCTTCCGTTTTTGCACTTAAGTCCCTACAGTTTCTGGGTGTTTTCTGGATCGACTGCGGCCGCGGCAGAACGCGGCGCGACCGCGGTGGTTAGCATGAATTCTGCCTTTCATTGTTTTGCCCACCGCGTTCCACCCGCGGTCGCGGTGGGCTCCACTCTAGCTCTTCGCCTTTTTCTTGCTTCTTTTCACTCGGATTCTTCTTGATTGGCCTTATACTCCCTCGATTTACTCCAAAACGCTCCAAAGTATCTTCCGAACATGGATTATTTCCTGCAAAGCATAAAAACACTGTTTAGAGCATTTTGTTATCATTTTTGCACTTAAAACAACACTAGAGTATGACTCATTAAGAGTGTAAATAGCGTCTATATAGCCTACTATCAAATGACCACATACAACTATATACCCTGCTAGTATATGGAATGATCAAGTTGCTTTGCGAATATTTAGCTTGCAATGCGAGCATGTAATTTTCTCATACTTTTATTGCATCCTTTAATGTTTTAGTACAGTAGAATAGCCGCAGATAGTTGTAGCAGTATACTAGAGCAATCATATACTCTATGGGTATACATGTATACTATATTGGTATCATATGGTACTAGAAGATTTTTTTGCTACGTATACTTTTATTGCATTTTCCCATATCTTATTATCATTTCTATTTTAACTTGTATATATGGAGATTTGGTGGCCATAGATTATGCTTTCTTGCTCTATAATCGGTTGTGTTACTGCTAATGGTAGAGCGTGTACTGATGTTTGTAGGGAAGGAGATCAAGGTTTACATGTCAATCACGTGTTGATTCTTAGAATCTAATTATGTAATTTATGGTGCTCAGCAACAGTCAGTGTGATATTCAGTAAATTAGATCAAGTGATAATTGATATTATTTCAGTTTAATAATTGAATTAAAAAAAATAAAAAATAAAATACAAAAGGTATATTATACTAGTTATATTAAAAATAAGTGAACAAATATTTACTATATCAGTTAGTTTTTCTTATTATGTAAAAAAATAATAACAATAGTAAAAACAATAAATAAAATTAGATTATGAAGAGAGAAAAAAATAAAGAAGTTAAATGAAATTAGAAAAGGAACAAAAAATCAAGAAAATAAAAAAAAGGATTTAAATAAAATTAGAAAAGGAACAAGAAATAAAGAAAAAAATAAAAAGAAAAAAAATAAAGAAGGAATCAAAATGAGTGTGAAATAAGTTACTGTAAAAATAATAGTAATACGATTTGGGCAAAAATAAATGAATAGAAAAAAAGAAAAAAAGAAAAAAAAAGAATAAAACGAGGAAAAAGAAAAGGAGAAAAGAAAGAAAAAAGGAAAAAAGTAATGAAGCATAGAAATGAAAAAGAATTGGAGAAAAAAGGGAAAATTCTCCACAATAACTACTATGGGTAGGAAATGTAATTAGTTTGATGGGTAGAAAAATAAATGGGTAGGTAAGGGTAAATAGTTTTATTTTTGTGGATAACTGTGCCATTCACCCAAAATAAAATTCTCAAATCTCAAAACTAGCTCTAGACCTGTTTTAGACCCAAATATGTGTTTTTCAACAACAACAAAAAAAAGGAAGTGAAATATGGTTTTGAAAAGTTAAGTCCAAATAGATTTTCATCTTCAAACCAAACTTCACCCAAATCAGATTTTTTAAAACAAATTTGAAAATCTATGGCCAAAAGCTAGCTTAATATCTTTCTACTCGTGTGATTTACATTTTCGTTATCTTTGCTTAGTTTCTTTTATGCTTGATAGATCTTCATCTGGCCAAATTTTATGTCCTCTTAATTAATCACCCTTTAAATAGTAAAAATGTCTAGAGAGTTTTGATAAGTCCGTAGTTATTGCATTCTGCTTGTACTAGTGATTTTTAAATGACATTTAAAAAAATACCGAAACTTAACTGAGCCGTACAGATACCGAAGAGAAACCGACATAATTGGTACGGTTTCTAAAAGTCTAATTTTGATTATACATAATAGAATAACCGAAAAATTGGCATGGTACAAATTTTATTTAAAAACCGGCCGAATTTACCCAATTATTACAGGAGAAATTTAAAAATAGCCAGATTTACAAGTGGTCATTTAAAAATAGTCACCGTTTCAAAAGTAATCGAAATTTAGCCACTTTTCATGTAAAGATAAATTTGAACGAAAATACTATACAAATCGGAAAAAACTTCAGCATAATATACTAGAAGTTCATACACATGTGCTCCAATCTCCAGTATATTATGCTGGAACTTTTCCCGTGTTGGAGCTGGAAGTTCATACACAGGTGCACCGATCTCCAGTATATTATGTTGGAATTTTTCGTGTTGCGGCAAAATAATAGCTATTTTCAATGACTTTACAAAACGCTGGCTATTTTTGAATGACCAATCCGAAAATTGACTAGCCCGTGCTATTTTTACAATTATTGCTCGGTTTAGCACATTTAGTGAGGAATCTTAATTTTACTTTTCCTCTCTTTCCATTTGCAATTTCAAGCTCCGATTGAAGCTTTTGACTTTGTTTCTTCAGATTTATTGTTTTCTTTCTGAAAATTTTGAAGTGTACTTGGCTTACAGAATCAATTTTAATTTTTCTTGTCCTCCTTATCTTCATCATATCCGCAAAATCTAGAAACAAACTAACTTGCAAATACTTGTCTCTACGTTTTCTCGTTTTGATTCAAAATATGCTTATGCTTTATTTTACTATACTTCAGACTTGCTTTCATTGTTAATATCTTGTTGTAAATTGTTAAAATGAGTAAATTTTTTGTTTCAAGTCGGCTTACCTAGCAAGTAGATGTAATGCGCCATCATGACTCCGAGGATGGGATTCTGGATCGGGACATATTGAAATACCACCTCCACTCCAAATTTACATTTTTAACCTTAGTAATATTTTGTACTTGTTAGAGGCACATTGAAAGGGTAATTTTGTACGTCGTCAAAAACTTCAAACCTCATGTTCCCTCAAAGATCACAGAACAATTTGCAACCATGAGAGCATTATTGGAAAGCTAAGTTTTAGAGGTTGTATGTTTTAAATAGATTGAGATAAAGAGATTTTTTCGATACATGTGATGTGGAAAAAGGATTTGGAAACTTTACTTTAAGAAGTTTCTTGGGTTTCTATATGCATATTGAGATGAAGAGAAACTGGAGAATTTAACTGGAACTTGGGATTGCACTGATGAAAAAATTTGCAGTTTTTCAATTGATAAAAAAAAAAAAAAAAAAAAAAAAAAAAAAAACTTGAAGCTATAGCACGCACAGAGTAAACACAAAAACCAACTCACTGAAACTGCAATAGACGCACTCTGTGATACGAATGCACCTATTTAGTGAAAGCCACAGAGATGCAATTTAGCCTATAATGAGAGAGCACCCTGGCCCATACAGTCAACCAGATTTAGGCAACAGTCACATATATGTCAAACTTGTGATAACATAAAGCAGAAGTTTGAATTTACACCAACTTCAGGCATGCTTTGCAAGGATAGCCTCAGCAACACCTTGAGCTATAGGGTGATAACAATCACAAGCCTCTGTGAATACCCTTCTAGCAAAAACTTTTTCTTCTTCCTTTCCGGCACCTTGAACAAGTGCAGTATATAGTGGACGAAGGTACTTCATCCTACCAACTTCCTTCAGCGTTTTTTCCACCTCGCCGTAGTAGTCTCTGCATCTTGCTGAAATGGCCAGCTGAAGAAAAGCTACCCTCACCTCATAATCTTTTGATTCTGAAAGATGGTAGCGAGCATCTAAAGCTGTGACCTGTAAACGGTGTACAAATGGCGTGAACAATTTTTCTATTCATTAAGAGCATATACAAGTGGATTTCAAGCAATGTTTTCAAAAGGGAAAAAAGCAAGACAAGACATTTCCCTAGTAGTGAGGCAAGGCGTATATACTCCATAGTGTAAAGGTGACACCTTGCAGGACTAAATTTTCTTACTATATTAGAAATGTAATCATGATTTAATGAAAAAGAAGTAGTAGTTGGAAGGCTGAAAGCATTAATGATAATACTTATAGCAACTTAGATAGGGGAAAGGAAACAATAGCAAAGAACAGAGATTGCACAGATAGCATCTTCGTCTACTTAAAAATATCAATATCTGCACTAGCTACACAATTTGTCGACAGAGTAGCTGCGGCCAGAGAAGAGATGGATTCAGGGTTCACCTTCATCAATCCGTGTGTTCTTTTCCTTAAATATATAAGTAAGCAAAAACAAAGCAAATGTGTTTAAGATGACTCAATTACCTCACATTAGTTAAATTTCAAGAGAAATAAGACAAAAAGATCAACTCGCAAAAGGCACACGAGAATCACAGAAACCTACAGACCTATAGTCTATAGGACTAATTAATAGGATAGGAGAACAGTTAATCTATTTCCTTGACTGCTCTCTAGAAAACAGTTGGGGAGGAAAATACGATGCTTTCTGAGAGCAAATTAATGCCCATTTAGGCCCTTATCAATGCCAGGCTTATTAAGCAGCAGCAAACCTTTTGTCCCCCCTAAATCAAGGGGATATGTACCACCCACACACATTCACATTGATATGGCAACATACATTAACGACATTCGAATTGATTTGCCAGCAGCTTAAAATTGTGGAAACAAATTTTACTGGGAAAATGAGATGGGTTACTGCCAAGCACTAATACCGACATTAGAGAAGAAACAGTTGATGATTCATCATATTACAATTCCATTGATGAATGATAAATTCTTACAAAAGAATGACCACATATAGACAAGGCATATGCAGGAAGTGCACAAGTATATGTGCGATTGTGCATTAGTCCAAGTTGCTGAACCACACAAATAATCATCAGCTAATAATTTTAGTTTTTTGGAAATGGGTATTTCTTTTTTGTTAAGTAATTGAAGAAAGAATATTCTGCAATGCATCTACATTTTTTTTATAGTCGTGGTGTCCAGGCCATCTTGCGCGCACTTCCACTAATTCCACCGGATACCTGCTAACTCCCACCAGCAAGAGGTACCAAGTATGTGCAACGTATCTACTACTTTGTAGAAATATTTCATAAGGTTCCCTGAGATTAAGCACTAGCAAGTAGTAAAAAAGGAAATAGAAATCACGTAATTTAAAAGAGGACAAAACAAGAGACAGGTAGATAATAATTTGCATAGTTACTGAGGGAAACTTCTCATACAATGGCCAGTTACTACCTGAGATGCTTCGACTGATTTAGGCAGGTTCTCGAGGTAAAGCTCCCATTCTTGTCCCTTCCAGTCAGCAACTTCATCCTCTCTTGGCATCCTACCTAGCTTGAACTCATTAGCAAGCGAAACAATCTTTGAATAGATGTTAGAAACAGGTTCCATGGCATCTGGAGGGATCCCTGTGCCCTCGGTCCAAAGTTTCAAATCAATCTCATTCTCTATTCCAGGGACATTAGCTTTAAGGAAATTGATAAACATATCAGTGTCAATAGATTGAAACTTGAAGGTAGCAATATATTTCTTCAGAAAGTCATCAAAAGCAGGTCTTCCTATCTGAGCAACAAAAGTGGAAGAAAAGTTAGTTCTGCTCTTCATAGAAAGAAGAAAGTAAAATACTTCACCAGTTGGTCTACCAACCTGTCTCTCAATGCGCCATAAAAACTGGAAGCCTTTTTCATATGGAACTTGAGAATAAACATCATCTGGGTCCACGCCTGCCTGATTTGTTTTTAGCTTTGTAAACTCCATGTTATCCTTGAATCTCTCCATTTCCTCAACAAGTCCCCTCCATCCAATTCCAATATTTAGTGCAGCTATGTCCTCGCCTTGCACAGCCTCAACAATTCTTCGCTCTGCATATGTTGTGAAACCCTACAAACACATTATTTCATTCTATTACAAATATTACTTGTAAAGGAAGGGAAGAAAGAAAGATATATCATCGTACATGCCTAAGGACAATGTTGCAGCCAAAAGTTTATAAAAGCATCAGAAGTCCTTTCTTCAGTAAATTATATCACATTACTCTAATCTACAGTTCATATAAAACAACAAAAGTTCAATGAGTTTCTCCACAACCTAACACAAGAAGCAGCCAACACCCACCATCTGAAAAAAATTCCAGAAGCGAGCTAATAAATCTTTTTTCTTTAATCAGTAGAAACAAGCTAACAAATCTTCATATAAAGAAATCAAGAAAAGGAATGCTGTCAAGTCTTAATTGCAACATAACAAATCTTGCAAGACAATCCTCCCAAACAGTGCTTTAGAAGGCAATAGTTCAAGGTTAAAGTCTACATCCTCGTAGAGGGAACTCAAAAGCCCAAGGAATTTCATGCATAATAGATCAGAAGAAAAATACTTGCAACATTCAAGAGAATCCAGCGACTACAAGGAATTTAGAGCCCACTGCGGAAAAGATTGGTCAGTAAAGCCTTTTAAGAAAATTCAGCAAGTTGATGGTCCAGTTTGACTTTTCAAACACACCCATTTAGCCTAACTCCTCCTGGTTTCTTCCAAGTTTTCCACAATGCTATTGCTTTTTCATTAACTATCGGTTTTTCCCCATGCTAAATAGCATATTTTTCTCTATTGGTCTCTTCTAGAAAGTATTTATAATGATATCAGCATTCTTTTCAGTAAAACTGAAAAGAGAAGACTTGTGAAGAGGGCAGAGAACAAGTGCTTCAAGACCTTTCCCAACAGAGGCATTGACTAATGGCAATGAGATGTAAGCCATTATTTCTAAACGAGGCACAAAGGAGGCGAAAATACGCCTTTTCTTTGCTTAGTCCATCCTGCATCACCTCCAATCTTAAAACAAATGGTAAACCCGTAAAATAACAGGCCATGCTACATGATGCAGTACCAGCTTGCATAAAGCTGAGATTCTAAGGAGGGTCAGGAATCAGACATCATTGGACATTTCCTCTTGAAGATCTTTACAGGACTGCCAGTTGAATGAGGTGAAATCGCTCTTCGCAAAAGCTGACTATACACTGTTTGGTGAGGCAGACAGCATGACTTGAGAAGGTTCACTCTCAACAAACTTCCAGTCAGGTCTAATTAAAGCTGCCTGCTCCATGGTGAAGAGCCAAAGAGGAAAGCTATAAGGAAATTTATGGCAGTGAAGAAAGCAACATTTTTCACTTGTTGCATTGTTTGCCAGCTATCTTGATGATGGCATACAATCTAAGAATGAGATTCCCCAATGCTTTAGTGCTTTGGTTCATGTTAAAAGACATAACGGGGGATGTGTGGCAGCGCACATCACAAGTTCAAACCCCACCGAAAACCAAAGCCAGGTATTTAAACAAAAGGAGGGTAGATGGGAAGCCCCATACTCTCCCGAGTTTCAAACCTGTGCTCCAACTAGAGTTGCACCATATAACTGACAGGGGATTTCTCAGTTATCCAAGAATCTTATGGTTCTGAGTTGGTGTTATCTAGGGAAAAGGCAGGGAAAGACGTGGCTCATCTTTTGTTGCCATCATTGGGTAGAATAGGAATGTTTCTAGCTCTGATACCATGTAAAAAAAACGATATTGGGCCTAACTCAACCACAAAATCTAGCTCATGAAATGAGAATCGTCAAAGACTATATAAGCAAACAACCCATATCAATGTGGGAGATTCTAACAGCCCCTTACACGCCCAGGATTGGACACATAAAGCGAGGACAAAATAACATAGGAGCCCAACATTGATAAACCAAGAATATAAAATGGGTCTAGCTTCGATACCAAGTTAAGAAAATACACCTTGGGCAGTTGGGCTTAACTCATCCCCGAAAAGCTAACTCAAAAGGTAAGGATTTCCAAAACCATTTACAGAGACAACAACGCATTCCTTACACAAATATGAAACAATTTAACACGTTTTTAGAGAAGGTAATTCTATTATTAGAGAGACAGGAATCAAGAAATGGAGCTGCGATCAATAAATAGAGCCACAACTCTAGTTAACTGTTCACAAAGTTCTGATGCCATTTCATTTCTTTAACTCTCTTATTTATACTATTATTGACCGATGTTGTAAACGTCTACTACATAATGTTTTCTAATATAAATGATAATATATTGCCTAATATAGCTGGTTCATCCGAGGCAATTGGCCTCTTCTTTGGGTGTGACGCCCTCATTGCTGCGTTGATCTTGATTCCACCTTCCAAATTCATCTTAGCGACTATGGTAGATTTTACAGCCTGGTTTGTAATAATGGCACAAGCCTGTAAGCCTTTCTCTTTCAACTCAATCTTCTTACAGGAAGCTCCTGTCAGTGTCAGCCTTTTCGCAAAATGCAACTGTATTTGCACAGGATTGAAGTTCTTTTGATCCCTATTCAGAAAAACCGAGCAGAATCAAGTTCTTCCTTTTGCACTATCAACTTCTCAAATGAATCAAACATCTCTTTTCTTAGATTCAGTTCATTTGTTTGTTGCTTCAACATATCCACTTTGAAATAGAGCTCATAAGCTCAATTCTTAAACTGCCTCTAAAACTGCTTCTCTTCTTAAGCCACAAATTTCTTTTTGATTGCATAGACACATTCAATAACATTCTACCCAGCAACAAATTTTGTTTGCTCAAATCTCAATTCCTCGAATACCTGGAATCAACTTCTCTTTCTCATTTAATTTCTCCTCTTAATTTAAGTTGCTTGATGACCTCCTCGTGAATGACACTTACCTTGTGGACTTCTTCATTTTCTTCTACCACCTTAAAGTGTTCCCAAACATATGGGCGCACTCTAGAACCACGGGGCATGATTTAACTTGAATTGAGAATTGAGAGATGAGTTAAGACATGAAGAAGAAGGGGGTTTATTTATAGTTTTTCAAAAGGCTAAATTAGTAAATAATAAAAGTGTTTTTTTTGAAAAAAAATACCCAAAAAAGGCTATTCTTGCAAATTAACCGTTGGGCAATGGTCAAAATGGCAGCTGACCGTTGACAAACGGTCAACTTTATAAAATTAAAAAAAAATCAAAATAGTTATTGAACCGGTCCGGTTAACTGGTTGACTTGACCATAACGGGTCGTACCGGTCCGGTTAACCAGTACCAAAAAACTACTCGGCACAGGCCGGTCCCCGTCCCAACCCAACCCTACCTGGCCCCCTTACTACCGGGTCGGGCCGGTCTAAAACCGTCCTGGGCCGGTCCGGAACTGGGTCAGCCCGGCCCGTTTGACAGCTAGAACTATATGTCATCTTTTTGCGCATTAGACTCAATTATTCCTGGACCAACATGCTGAAGTAAAAGAACAAATGTAGTACCCACAAACTATCATCTAATCCTTTAGGGACTTCTCTCTTCCACTAATTTAAACTCAATATTATAATTTCCCTCAACAAACTCTATGAAATTCACAAAATCCAATTTCAGCATCTAATTTACATTACATCATAAGCTAGAGAACCTGCTATAAATTAAGCAACCATCTTAGTTCTGTACACAAATGTCAGACAATACAAACCATCAAGTACAAACCAGGAAAGTTCATTATGTTACTGAACCGTCCCAAAAGTAAATAAATCACACACAAGAAACTGAAGAATATACACGATAAATGCCAATAAATCATGAGATTATGGAACATAAACACAACAGGATGCTAAATCCTTATGTGATTTTCAAGCATTTAACTCAATAAGTTATAATACCTCATTCAACCAAAAGTGATCGTTGTTCTTGTTCGTGATCAAGTTCCCTGTCCAGCTATGAGCAAGCTCATGAGCCACCACCTGCGCTCCACTGGCGTCCCCCTTAATCACAGTGGGCGTCAAGAAAACCATCCTCGGATTCTCCATTCCGCCATAAGGGAAACTCGGAGGCAACACCAAGAGATCAAACCTTTCCCAATCATAAGGTCCAAAAAGCTTCTCCCCAACTTGAATCATCTCTTCCGTACCAGCAAACTCCTTAGCAGCAGCATCCAATACCTCATTAACAGCCTCGGCATACACCCTTGTCCTGGGTCCCACCTCCCTGAACCCCAACTCTCCTACAGCAAATGCAAACAAATAGGGAGGAATAGGCTGTTCCATCACGAATTCCTCGACCACCCTATCATCCCCGCACCACACTGGATCCTCACAGACCCCTTGCGCCTCGGAGGGAAGTGGGTCCCGCCTCTCCACGTGCCTGGCAGCCATAACAGCCGATAATTGGCGGGGGATGTTCAACTTCGCAGCGTACTTGACACGTGCAGCGGGTGTGTCTTGACAAGGAAAAATCGAACGGGCGTGAATAGACTGACATTGAGTGTACACAAAAGGGTGAGTCTTGTTGAATGTCTGAGGAGGGGAAAGCCACTGAAGGGCAGAACTGGAAGGGCTGGTTTTGGATAGAATCAAGATTTGGGTTTGGTTAGAAAGGGAAACGGATAGTGATTGTCCAAGAATTGGGTCTGGCGAAGAGAGGGAGAAAGGAAGTGGGGAAAGGGAAAGTGGGTCAAGCACAGAGGAGACAGAGAGAGAGCGAGTGTCGAGAGTGAGGGGTCCGGTGTAAGGGGTGGGGAGGGAGAGAAGAGTGGCAGAGGAAATGGTGGAAGATGGGAAATCGAAGAAGAGAGTGAGGGAGATATGGGTAGTGAGTGGGTGTGCTGAATCGGTGAAGGAATGTGGGTCAATGGGCGCCATTGAAGTTGACCAGAAATGAAGGTTTACGATGATGGAAGAAGAAGAAGAGGGTATTCGAAGCGTATATACGACGCGGGGTTTTGCAGAGGGAGAGAATAGAGATGCGAGGAATATTTTTGGTTTTGGTTGAATAAAGTTTAGCGGAATATGTGCATGCAAAACTTTACTAGTAATTTTTATTGAAATAAACTCTCCCAAGTATTCTCTATTGAATTAATGTTTTTGTAATATAGGTCTTTTGCAGTCTATGTGATAATTTTACCTATTGGAATTATGACTCTAATTTTCTTTATTAGAAAGCTTTAAAAGATTAGTAATAATGTTCCGTACTGAGGCGACAAGCAAATGGAACCTTATTTAGTGCTAAACTACATTTCTATTATATTCTATTACATAGAAGAGGTAAGAATGGCTGATCAAAGGCAAAATTATTATTTTACTCGATCATTAATTTAATTTTTTATCTACACGTATAAGTGTTGTCAAACTACTCTGTCATAATTACAGAATCCTAATTTGCTTTTATAAACACATTTTCATCTCCACACTTTAAACTACTACGACTCTCTAAGTTACTTTTATTTTTTAGATGGGTCTCCCAATTTCCGGTAATCTTTTCACTTAATTTTTACTTTAATCTTCTCCCATTTTTACTTGTATGAATCACTTATTTGCCCTTGATGTTATTTATTGTGCTTCCTAAAGAAATGTGTAAATTCAAAGGCAACCCAAAGCGATTGAGTGTATGCCGGAGCTTGCGGATGTATCAGAAACGCCTTTTCTTTTGTTTAATCTCAAGAAATCTCATCCATTAGGATGGAATCCAATAAATGGTTAGATCATTTATTTTTTAAATATTTTCGTTTGTGACAAAATTTTCAAGGTTAGTTTTCTCAACTACTTTTTCCTATTAGTTGAACAAAATTGATTTTTAAGATAGGAATTTGAATATATCATAGATGGATAAAAAGTCTCTAATTTTTTTTTATTGCTCGGTTTACGCTTTTTATTCTTTTTTTTCCTTTACATAACGTGGCACTTGTTGCAACAACTGCAGATGGTACTAAGATGTCAACAAAAAATTTTATTTGAGGGATGTATTGAAGTTTCATAAGATCATGAGCTAATATAGTGTTGCTTTTTCGTTACTCTCAGAATTGTGATGGCTCAGTCTGCTCAATCAATAATTTCTTTTATTTCTAATTAATATTTGTTGATGACTTAGTCATAAAAGATTAATATAGATAATTCATTTTTTTTAAAAGGGCAACCCGGTGCATTAGTGCATTAAGCTCCCTCTATATACGAGGTCCGGTGAAGGGTCGAACCAAAATAATTCATTATAGTAAAAAAGAAATAGTTTTTGTTGTTTATGAGTATAAAATATACTATTAAATAATTGAGTAATACAGATAACTGAATCGTGTCAAATTGAATTTGTGGACGGCCTGTATAATCACTGTTGAATTTGTGTCAACAACTAAACAAGCAAAGAGAGTAAGAAAGAAACAAGAGAGGATCCATGAACAACCAGTAAATTAAGTGAAGTTGTACTAGATAGCTGTGCAAGAGTCGAGGAAACAAGAATTTGCGAAATATACATTTAATAGCCTTCCTATTAAAATTGAAGGCAGTTTGTACTTTATTCCATGCTATGATATCCCATAGCTGCAAATGCAACAAAAATGTGCTTGAGAAAAAATGAATTCAATGAGATTTAGTTTGTATGAGTTGGCATGTTTTTTTCTTACAAATGCAGTTATATATGAACCAAAGCTGCATGTATGGGAGATTTTTAACTGACTTTGATTATCAGTTTCCAGAATGGAAGATTTGAATCCTCTATTGATTGATTAATTCTAATTGCACTAAAAGTTAATAAAGATGTAGTGTAACTCTATGTTGTTGAGAATTACTTTAGAAATTGATGAAGTGTATTGTAGTTTAGTGTTGTTGTAAAAAGAAGTAGGAGTATGTTGTTATTTTGGGTTATTGGGTAATCTTAATGTATATGTGAGTCGTATTACTGATTAATGTCTTTTTCCCTCTTATGTCTTACCTTTGAGTGTGCTAATGCGTCGAAAGATAACTAAGACGTTTTAAATCCTCATTTTTTGTCCATTTAATATTTTTACTTTTTGTAGGAAAACCAGAAAATAAATCTAAATTTTCTTATGCAATTGACATGCTCTTAAATTCTTTGATTGAATGTAGTTTCTGTTAAGTTTCAATACAAGAGCTACAAGACCAAAATAAACCTTGTAGATTGTGCTTTGTGGTTGACAAGCTATTGCTTTTGGTCTTACTATTTGAGAATTGAATCTTCATTTAGTGTCTCTATTATGTTATCCAGTTTATTGAAGTGGTCCTCTTTCGATATATGTAGGTAGAAGGCTTCGGATTTTGCAGCTCTAAGGAGTAGTTCAACGTCATTTTTCAATGTCGTGAAACCTGAAATTGATGTCTTGCAGCGGGCTGGAGCACATATAGGATGAGCGAAGGTTGGAAGGGGATGTCAAAGCAAGGGACGACTCAAAAACATGCTCTGTAACATTGACTAGAAGTTGTGCATTGTCCAAAATCTTTTTTTACATCTTTCATCCTAAGTAGCATTAGAACTTTTATATATATTCATCCATATTGCTGCCTACTTAAGTGACTATTTGATTCGCCCGCCCTATCCATCCGCGTGATGGCAGGTAGGGGCTTATCTATGTGATTTGCTACGCTTGCCTACGCCTATCGGCTGAATCTATTGTCTGCCGGTTTAGAGTTATATGGAATTGAATTCTCTTAATAAATGAAGTCTCTGCGAATTATTTCAGTAGGTTATTTTATTCTTCAAGAGTGTCAATTATCATGGAACTGATTCTTTCTTCTACTCTTAACGCTTGTTTTGAAAGTTAAAGATCTCAAATTTTCTCCTACCGGTGAGTGTACCCTTATGAGATTTTGCACTTGTGTTTTAAAATGTTTTCATGAGTTGAAATATCTCAGAGCTGAATCTTCTTATATTAGCTTCTTCTTTTTGAATGTTGTACGTTGGACAGTTGGAAATAGGAAAGAAATACACCTTGAAGAGCAATAGATATGTATGCCATTGTATATTTGCCAAAACAACAATTAGGTTGTCTTCTGAATAAGAAAAGGGGGGAGGGGGGGGAGGGAGGGAATGCTAGGAAAATAATTTGCAAAACAATTAACGTATTATATTTGTTGGTAACCTGAATTTTCCTATTTGTTGGTAACCTGAATTTTAGAGATTCGATTTAGGTGTTTTTCATCCTTGCATTGAATTGAATATCATTGGTTTATAGTATTAGTTATGTTTCCTTATGTTTCATGTCTGTTGCTATCCATTTTTCAATATGACCATAATGTTATTTGATTCTTGTCATTTTCTCTCAAAATTATCAAAAATTTAGATTTGATTTAGTTCACATGAACATAGACATCTAAGTTACAGTGTTGGTACTGAGCACGGGCATCACCTCATATAGTATAATTTAAAATGGAAAGAACATAACTTTACCAGCTTCTCATAAAACGTGCTTTATAATCTTGCTTCTTTGCATGTGTCAATTTGATAAATACAGGCTAATTACATAATATGGGCGCTGTTATTTCTTTCTTCTTAATTACTAATATAAACTTTTATTACACTGAGGGGGAAGAAAAAGGTGAGATAGTGGCAATTGAACCTAGGGAGATTCATTTATACCACAAAAATATAAGTTAAGGTAGTTAGGCAGTTAGTTGTGAGTTTTCTTGTATAACATAACTGTCACATTTCAGGAAAATGTGGCCAAGAAAGAGCTAGTACAATGAAAGAAGAATCTTCTGTCAAAATAATCTTCCATCTCTTCAATTTCGAACCTACGCTATTTTCTATTGTCAATAATAAATGAGTATTATGTAAAATTACTGCCACAACAGTACTGAGATCAGAAGAGCGGGAGCTAGCAATACAACAGTTCAAGTTAGCTAACATGCTAAAAATAATGTTAGACCTGATGACAAATTACTGTTTGAGTTACTTTTAACAAACTTCAACTTGAAAATCACAAACATCTATGAGCAAAGGCAACATGACAGCAAGTCAGAAAACAAAATTGACAATGCTGCTAACTAGACTCTCTCTTCAAAATGAAATCCACTGCCTCTTCAACAGTGTCAACCACCTGCAGAAGCAGCAAAGAAAAATGAGTCGGTGCTTATGCATGAACTAAAATTCAGACTTTGGAAGGTTAGGACGATTCACGTTCAAACGTCTCAAGAGATTCAAACGAAAACTCAGTTCATAGATAAAATGGAAATTTCTCTCAGGGAAGTACATAGAAGGGGCCAAAGAAAATAAGAGAGTTAATTCTATGAAATAGACTTGCCTCCTACCGGTAAAATGATGTTGGGGGGCCTCAAAGGTCATGTAAATCACTCACTAGAGTGGAAAACTAATGCGATGTTTGATTGAAGCTAAAAGAGGAATGTGGGTGAAGAAGAATTGAAGGTGAGGAGGTGAGATCTAGTAAAAAAGAAACATTCAGAATCATTTTCAGTCCCTCTGAAGTCAGGTTGTTCAGGGAAATTATCGCTTTTAATTGTTCCAGCCTTACCAAAATACAAAAAGTAAAACCAAAAGTAATAATTACATCAGAAAGATCGATTACTTAGGAACATGGGAGTTTTGAAAATTGAACCATAAGAATAGATAATGAGCAATGGAACTTTCAAAATTGAAGCACAAGAATTGATAATGAGCAAGGGAAATTATGCATCAGTACAGAATAGACAAACTTACTAGATCAGCAGGAAATTCTGCATGATTTCCTCTTTCTTTGAAAACACCAGTCCTCGTCAAAATTGAAAACCAAGGATGCCCTGCCTAAAATTGAACAGTATGCTCGTTACAATCATATGGACAATAACTTCAAAATAGTGATGATCTGAAGCAATCTGTCTGTAGAGGGCGCGAAGGAATCATGTTAACAAGCAACAAACCTGCCGTGCACCTTTTACGTCGACAAATGGATTGTCACCAATCATGTACAGAGTTCTGAAAGCATGTATAGCATCTTTATCATCAGAAAGGTCATTACTTTGACAAGAGAGTTGAAGATTTCTCAATATGGCACCAGCATTTCGGAAAACAAATGGATTTGGCTTCCCAAAAGATGTATACTCCAAAGGCTTCAAGTGAATTCTGGGAATTGTCAGAATTTTATATTTCTTAGTATGAAATGTGAAATTTAAAATCTCTTGCACATCATTAGGCTACATATCTCCAACAAAAGGCAGAAGTGAGAAGTTGGAAGAACCAGAAACTACCTGTTAAAGACACTTTCTAGAGCAATTCTGAATGCGCCCATACCAAGACGCTCACAAGAAAATGCTGCCTGCCTAAGTTGACACCTGATCAGTACTCTCAACAAGCAACATCATATAAGAGGTTATAGTGGAAGCTATGCCAGTAAATATACTTGCAAAATAAAAAGAAATGTCACACTTAGACCCATAATGTCATAGTGTTGGAGATGCATGCAGAGAACCAGCAGTTGCAGATAACAACTGTTCGAACAAAGCATCTAATATCTCCTATCTCGTACTAGATGATTAATAGCATGCTCTTTTTAATTTTTTCCTTTGATTCCATGATTCAAATCATTCTGAAAGGAAAAGAATCATTCTGAGGAATAACTTTTGCCTGAAGAAATGTTCAGTTCTGCATATGTACTGGATACTCTAACAAAAGTGAGTGAGGTATACTCAGGATTAGGTTTATTAGCAACCTGGTATTCAAGATCATCGGCGGCAAAATATAAATGTGGCTGATGCTCACTCTCCTTCCCAGGAAGACCTCCAGATGTCAAAATATCACAGAGGACCTGTATCATTCAGCTAATGAGCAGAAGAAGAATACATGAAGGTATATTAGAAAAAGACCAAAGGACGTATGTGCAAGGATATACCATTACGCCGAGGGGGGAAGGGGGGGGGG
>ML369069.1:115039-132757 GCA_005239525.1 Nicotiana knightiana
GAGGGAGAAAGGAGAGAGGAGAGAGAATGAAATCAAAATAGTTTTGATTTTTCAGTTAAACCCTAGTTCCCCTAAGGAAGAGAAAGGGAAAGGATTGATCACCTGTCCATCCCCGTTCTCTCTGCACACTTTAGCTCTCTAGTAGATATTATTCAAAGGTTTTATATGATGAAACAAATAGGGGAACAAAGATGCATTCCAATTATATAGCTCCTTTCCCAGACTAATATCCCAAGAAAGGAACGACATCAATATCAAGCAATTCAAGCCACAAATAATTTGTTCTCAGCCAATCTGTTAACCCTTTCTCTTCATTCTTGTGCCTGCATGATGTAGCTCCAAAGCTCATTAATATAGGTAAGAGCAGGAATAACTTCTGATGATTTGGTAGTTTGCTGCTGTTGATGGATAAAATTGATGGTGCCAGACTAACCGGCTAACTGAGAAAAGTACAAGACGGTGTAGTCCAGGTATTCTGGCTGGATTTATAAACAGAAAGTAGCTTATTGTTTGAAAAATTAGCTACAAGTTGAACATGAAACACCTCCTTATTTGGCTACGAGAACACGTCGTACGACCCTTTTTACCGTAATCTGTAACTATGAGTAATTTCTATACAAAGCATCAAGAAGCTGCAGAGAAGAAGCATCTTTAGCCTAAGAAACAGAGAAGAAATGTTAGCTGTAAATTAGTTCATTTCTTCCCCTTTCCTCCATTTCCCTTCCACAAGGTCAAGAAGTTTATTTAGTAATTTGTGAAATTTCAATGTCGGGCTGAGTTACCAAAATAAACATGTATCTTTTCATACTATCTTAGATTGCTGTGATAGATAGCACAGGAACTATTACTTCAATATCAAAGAAGAAAGCAAAAGCATCTTCTTTGTCCATTTACCAAGAAAAGGAAGAAAATTTACCTGTATATCCCTCCCCCAATCAACAGGATCACTGGCAATAAATACTGCTTTAACTCTATCAGAGAGAACATCTATTTGTGGTGCTAACTCTGAAGAATTTCTTGACAAATTTAAGTGCTTTGTTGTTTTTGTCCACCTTTTGAACTGAGCTACAGGATCAATGTCATCAAAGTATGATGCATACTCTTCCAGGGAGAGAACTTTTCTGGCCATGGTTTTGATAGCAAAAGAAGTAAATTTCACTGCTTCCAGTAGAACTTCAAAAATATGAAGGTCCACACAAAAGCTAGAAACTTACTTGAAACCATATGCAGACATCACTTCAGCAGGTTCACCTTTTCCAGTGACAACAATGAGTTCATTCTCAAATCTAGTAAAATACAAAACCAATTGAGAATTTTGGACTTCCAGGATCTACGTGGTGTATGAAAGACTGAAGCAGTTTCATGAAGACTCTTAAACAGCGAAACAACACAGAAGACTAAGGCAAAAGAAACAAAATTCCACTGCTAGGGATATGCATGATTCAAGGAAATTTTTACTGTTGTTATAACCAAATCTGAGATTTGTAGACACTTTTAAAGTCTTGAACAATAATATTTTTATTAACAAAATAGACTCATGATGGGTTGATACATGAGCATAAGTGCTCTCTTGTGGAAGCTTTCCTTTCAGAAATGAGTAAACGACAAGTGAAAAATTAAGCATGCAGACGAAGACAAATAATTAGATCTAAGAGGACCTATTTCCAACAATGTTATGCAGCATATATACCTCTTTATCAAATTCCTAAAAGATGAATGCCCCAGCACGACCTGCATCCATGAACATACAATTTAGATTTATATCCCTCTACTAACAGTTGTTTTTTCACCTACGATAGTCCCTCCCCTATAAGAGTTAGTACCATGTAAGCAACAGGGGAACAAGGATGGTGCTTCCAGCTGAAAAGTGAACCAACATAACAACAAGCCTACTATTATTTCTTCAGTCTGGCAAGATTACCTGAGAAGGTAATATCTCAACTCCAAGGAGTTCACTTAACTCAGAGGCTCTTTTACACTCGGGGATACCTCCTCCTGCAGAAAGATCACAAATTGACTTAAAAACTTTGCTGTCCATTTAACATGTCTTAGAGAAGAATGTAACTGCTGGGAATTGTACGTAAAAATGATTATGATTCGTCTATAAATGTCAGTATTGTGAAATAGAGAGGAGAAAAAATTCTTTATATAGATTGATATTAACTCATTAGTATGTAACATTTTATCATGTCAAAGCTCAAGCAGAAGCCACAGTTTATCCAATACGGGTTGCCATGAAATCATCTACTCAAGATGCTCAAAAGTCCAATTTAGGGGAACAAGGATATACCTGTCTATGTCTCGTATGGCTTTAGTGTGCAACAAAAAGAAGGGTATAGCTCGAACTATTTTGGACTTCACTAATCACCATACACGGAAAGAGGACATGTGACACGATACACAAACATGATAGTTAAATCCTCCTAATTTCCAGTTACTTCTTTTTAATATAGTTGTGTGAGACTGACCAATAAATTTCATCGAGCAGATAACCAAACTACCGTTCGAGCAAATATTTCAGCCACTGGAGATGCTAATTAGATGTAAAACCTGAAGTCCTAGAAAGCTTTATCAAAAGTGATTGTTAAGAATCTAATCCATGGATCAATTTTGTGAATGACTAACCAGATTTATTTGACCAAGAGAGAAAAGGTTTACATCTCAAATAGATAAACTAAAAGCAAGTAGGTTCATCCATAGTACTAACCATTTGTCAAGAACAAAAAGGGAAGCTTCAGATTGCCTGCATCAAGGGTAAAGCATTACTATGTGACAAGTACAAAAGTCTAAATCTTGTATCATTCAGTATATATATAAAAAAAAACTTGTTTATCAACATTACACGAGACATGTCTCTTTCTCGTTAATCTAGTCAATTAACTAGTGAACATGATATCACATCATAGAGACAATAAAAAAATCAATGAGATTTCATAAAGTACAAGTGGTTCCAACATGTTCATCCCACTAACACAAAGACCAAAAGCACAACAACTACTATGTCTCAGTCCCAAACATGTTGGGGTTGACAATAAGAATCTTCGGTGGCCATGTTACTCCATTTAAACTCATTTGATGGCAATATTATGTAAATACAACTAGAAAATATTAGAAGTTCTCTCTATTTTCTAAAAGTATAAATCTCTGAAAGGCTATACTACTCCAAGAAAGCATAGAAAAGTGCTAAAAAATCTAAAACATATTCTCAACCAAAAGAACAATGCACTCTTAGTAAAATGCAACAAATAGAACTTGCAAAAGCCAAGAAAACAAAAATTTCATGCAATTAGAGCCTTTAGAGACTGGCAACGTAAGGTGCAAAGTGTAAGCAGCTAGAAAAGTATACCCGAGTCATCATACAGTCTCCGGAGAGCAGTGGGAGAATTCCCAATTGGAGTTCGGCCACGGAGTATAACCCCATCTATATCAAACGCTATCCCGCATGAAGACCTGAAACCACTCAAATTCAGGTAAAATACACACAGAAAAAAGCATATGTTTGTTAGAATATCATATACAAAAGTGCAAAACCATGTATTTGTTTGAATATAATGATACAGAACTGTGATGGAAGCGCATGAATCAGAGAGAAGCAGAGCGTAGAAGAAGCAGATCGCAATCGAAGCCAAGAGAGTGGCCATGGCTGATTATTAAGTCCAAACCTCATTTCTCCCTTTTCCCCTCCCAGCTCTATGGACCATACAAGTCTCCTTTGTCACTTCCACTGGGTCACATTTCCAAAATGAAAACTATTACGGTTTTTTTTTTTTTTTTGAGTAATACAAAATCCCCAAATTTGCAACTTTTACCCCTAAATTATGAAGTGGAGTATCTTTATTACCCCTGATTTTTTGGTATTCCTCCGCGCGAGAAGAGTTGTTGCGTGAAGTTCGCGCCATACACGTGCCAGTTTAAGCCAAGTGGCAAGACACGTTGTCTTTTTTCTCTTTTTTTAAGAATAAAAATACCTAAAATTTTATTCCATTGGATGATTCTATTACTTCCATGTCTTCAATTTAGCACTTCCTGAACAAAAACCCTAAAATTTAAACTAAACAAAAGAAAATTTGTTATGAAACAATAAAAGAAGAAGAAGAATATTGGAGAGAAAAGTAAGGAGAAAAAAATCTTAATGGAATAGAATCCCTTTATTTATAGGGAAAAAGCGAATTAGCCATCAAGTAACAAACTCTAAAATCTCTCTAAAATATATACATTCACCATAAATAAAATATTATTTATAACACTCCCTTGAATGTCTATTCACAAATAATGTGCCTCGTTAAAACCTTAACTAAAATAAAACTCAGCGGGAAAAAAATTCTAGAGAAGGAAAAAGAGTACACATATCTAACAATACGCTTTTTGGTTGCCTCGTTAAAAACCTTGTAAGAAAAATCCAACGGGACAAAATCTTGTAAGAGAAAAAGAGTATAACGTGTATTAACTCCCCCTGATGAGAGTATCAATTTACATCCTTGAGCCTGATCTTGTACACTAGCTTCTTGAAGGTTGACATCGGTACATATTTGGTGAACAAATAAGTCATATTATCACTTGAATGAATATGTTGCACCTTGAAAATCCTCGGTATCACATTATCATGCTTATAGAGAATTGATAATTCATTTCATGTAACATTTTCTCAAATGTTTATCATCTCTTCCCCTCATGTTAGAAAAATTAACTTGCTTCCTCAACTTTAGGAACTCATCTTTGTGCGTTATGGTGTTAATTAAAATACACACCGCACATCAATAATAATAATAAGATGGAGTAATTTGGTTCCTGACCCTGAACCGGTTATGAGAGGAGAATGTAATATACTTTCGTGTA
Organism: Nicotiana knightiana; assembly: GCA_005239525.1. NCBI lineage: Eukaryota > Viridiplantae > Streptophyta > Magnoliopsida > Solanales > Solanaceae > Nicotiana > Nicotiana knightiana. The sequence goes on from ML369069.1 coordinate 119,876, forward strand.
TATATATCAAACTGATATAGATAACTTTATTCTCATACGCAATAGTTTAACTATTAAGTGGAGGCACTCAATAAATCTGTCACGACCCAAATTTTCCTCTGTTGGGTATCGTGATGGCACCTAGTCTTAGGGACTAGATAAGCCTAACAGTTACTGAATAACAACAATAATAAAAGAAGGCTAGCAGCCTCGATATAAAATCTCAACAGAATGTACACACTTTCCCAAAACCGGTAGTACAAGTCATAAGCTCTACGAATCTTCTACAACTTCTAAGTACAACTGCTTGGAAGTAGATACAACAGTGTATGAATAATAAATACAAAGAAGGTGACTCTGACGCCTGCGAACGCAGCAGCATGTTACCTTGAGTCTCCTCGGCAATCATCCACACAGCTACTACAATATATACCTGGATCTGCACACAAAAATGTGCAGAAGTGTAGTATGAGCACACCACAACGGTGCCCAATAAGTATCAAGACTAACCTCGGTGGAGTAGTGACGAGGACTAGTCAAGACACCACTGGTCTACAAAATAGATAACATAAATATAGAAAATACCAAACGTTACATTCTATCTAATACTTCTCAGGATAATCCACCACAATGACAATATAAAGCGGAAGAAAATTACAGAAAACAATCACAAAACAACACAAAAACACACAGAAAGATGGACATCAAAACAAGTCGAACCGAAAGGAAACACAATACAATAGAGGACACCGATAACTCAACTTCACGTCGGTTTGTTCACATCAGGCCTTAGCCATTAAAATCCATAACTGGTAAAAAATTTTAAACAGCAGTTCATATGAAAAACTTTGCAAATAAAATTATTTTAGAATGGAAGAGTTTACTTTGAAAACATACTTTCTCCAAAAGTAGATATAAGTATAAGTAATAGAGGGGATTACGTAAAACATAGTTTCTTTCAAACTACGAAGCTTTCCAAAGAGACTTTCTCAATAAATGACTTCCAAATATCATTATAGGCAAAACTAGTGCTTTTCAAATATACCTTCGATGTAAAAGTCATTCAAATATAATCATTTCAAAACCATTGCTTTTCAATAATACTTTTCAATAAAATCTCTTGATAAAAATCTTCTCAAGATTTATCCACCGGGACTCAGTCCGTCACTCAGAAATTTTCATGCAGTACAGGAGGAATATCAAATCTTGCCAATAAATGCAGTAAAGGGCAAACAAGAATGACGAAAATAATAATGCATGAATACGCCACGGAATTTCCCTTCGTGCTAACATAATATAACATGGCACAGAATGTCCCGTCGTGCTAACATAACATAACATGGCACAGAACGTCCCTTCGTGCTAACATAACATAATCATGGCACGGAATGTCCCCTCGTGCTAACATAACATAATCATGGCACGGAATGTCCCCTCGTGCTAACATAACATAATCATGGCACGTAATGACCCCTCGTGCTAACATCACATAACATGGCACGACATTATCCTTCGTGCTAAATATCATAAACATGGCACGGCATTATCCTTCGTGCTAAATATCATAAACATGACACGGAATATTCCCTCGTGCTAAATATCATAAACATGGCACGATATTATCCTTCATGCTAAATATCATAAACATCAGTTTGGCAAGGAAAAACCAACAATATGACCCATAAGTCATCACATCCCAGCAAGGGAGTCAACAATACAAAAAATATCATTAACAACTTAACCAGTAATAGAAACCACAACATCCCGACAAGGAAGTCAACAGTACAAACGATATCATTCACAACATAAACAGTAATAGGAACCATCACACCCTGGCAAGAGAGTCAACAATACAAACCATATCATTAACAGCATAAACAGTAATAGGAACCATCACATCCTGGCAAGGGAGTCAACAATACAAACCATATCATTAACAACATAAACAGTAATAGGAACCATCACATCCCTGCAAGGGAGTCAACAATACAAACCATATCATTAACAGCATAAACAGTAATAATAATCATAACATCCCGTCAAGGGAAACAGCTATAACCAATCTCACCTAAATAATTTACTTCACAAAATAACATTCGGCTTTAAACAAAAGGCCCAATAATAGGCAACATCAAGGAAATACCAATAACATAAATGTCTAACAATTAGACCTAAGTAGCACTTAAGGGAATAGTCATATAAATTACAATGTAAGACTCACGGGCATGCTTGACTCCAACGAATAAATGTTCCAACTACGTCTAGTCAACTACAAGGCTAGATGACTCTAATTATAGCCAGTTAGGCAAACTAGGAAGAAAATATAGCATGATGATAAGAGAAGTAGAATACTCAGTTAAGTCAAGTAAAGTCAAATAGCCAACGAAGAATCCAAAAACGAGTAATTCTAATTTAAACAGGAAGGAATGAAATTAGCAACCAAGGATTCAAGTGTAACAATTACAAATCATACACAGGTAATATAAGAATCTACGAATCCTAAAAGTGCAATCTAATTGCAAATAAGTACAAATACACACTCATCACCTCGCATACTCAGACTACAATCAACAAGGAAGACTCAATCCTAAGAGGTAGTTCCCCCACACAAGGTTAGGCAAGATATTTACCTCAAAGACGACAACCCGATACTCAAAGATAGACTTCTCGGGCGGAAAGAGCTCCAGACGGCTTACAATCAACTAAAACAACTTCAAAATATACATAAAACGTATAAGGAACTATTCCGAATAATAAAGTTTCAATCTTTACAAAATCATAAAAATCGACCCAAAAGTCGACCGTCGGGCCCGCACCTCAGAACCCGATAAATTTTATAATTTTCGATTACCCATTCCGATACGAGTTTATCCATACTAAATTTATCCAATTCCGATAACATTTGGTCTTTCAAATCATGATTTTACGCTTTAGAAGTTTTCTTTTAAAACCCCCCATTCCCTCAACCCAAAACGCACATTAAATGATAAAAACAAGAATTAATTCATGAAATATAATTAATTCTAGTGGAATAACACTTACCCATTCGATTTGTGTGAAAACCCCTCAAAGAATCGTCCAAAACCGAGTTCTAGAAGTCAAAATATGTCAAAAATGGTGAGACCGCCGATTTTGCAAACTTATATTCTCCCCAGGTATTTTGTGAATCGCGATCGCGGGAATCGAGGCGCGATCGTGTAGAAGGAATTAGCTGCTGGTGTAAGATGTGCTACGCGATCGCGGGAGACCTTATGCGATAGCGTATAAGGGGCAGGCTGGCTTCTGCGATCGCGGATGGAGTTATGCGAAAAGGAAAAACTGGGGGTCCAAATTAACACTATGCGATCGCGACTAGGCCTATGCGATCGCATAGAAGGGAGGGACAATAGACAGATACAACAGTGGAAAATGAGGGAAAATGGACCCAAACACTATCTGAAACACAACCGAGCCATCGAGGCTCAAAATCAGATATACATACAACCTCAAAAACATCCTACGAACTTACTCGAGTAATCAAAACACCAAAATAACATCATAAACATCGAATTAAACCTCAAAATCAATGAAATTTCTCAAAACTTCTTTAAACATCAAATTTTGCATTTTGACCCGAATCACGTCAAACCAAGTCCGTTTATTACCAAACTTCACACATAACACATATAAATCATATTGAACATGTACCAGGCTCTAGAACCAAGATACGGGCCTGATACCACAGGTTTCACATCAAATTTCATTTTCAAAAATCTTTATATTTTAAAAAAAATAATTTTCTTTAAAAAATTCATTTCTAGGGCTTGGGACTTCGGAATTCGATTCCGGGCATACGTCCAAGTCCCATATTTTTCTACGGACCCTCCGGGACCGTCAAATCACGGGTCCGGGTCCGTTTACCAAAAACGTTGACTGAAGTCAACTTTATTCAAATTTCTAATACAAAATTATTATTTTTATCAGTTTTTCGCATAAAGGCTTCCTGGCTACACGCCCAGGCTGCACACGCAAATCGAGTTGAGATAGAAGGAGGTTTTTACAACCTCGGAACATAAAATTAGCTAGAAAAATACGGGATGACCTTTTGGGTCATCACAAAATCATTTTGCTAAACCAGTTATGATGTAAACCAACTTATCAAGATAAACTATCTTGAATAGAAAATCTGAAAATTATGCTTTAAATTAAATTATGAGAAAGTTACCTCGCAAACACAAGGTTGCGGATTAATAATAATCGCACATGTAACTATCTCATAGATGCATCTTATGTGGTATACATGGCAGGTGAATGAGCTCATATTCACCTTTGATATTTTCAGCATTCATGGAATTCAATCCCAATGTTAGTTGGTTTATTACTTAATGAGAACAAGTAACATAAGAGAATTCGTAAAGAACTTTCTAGTTCTTTAATATTTACACATGTGAATTCTCTTTCATTTTTGCACATAATACTTAAATTGATATGGCTAAACCAATTATGCCAACTGATAAATTATCAATATTGATAAAGTTCAAGTTTACACCATGACGTGTGCAATTATCAATAAACTCCAAGTTTATTATGATATGAGTTCTTATATCAATAAACATCCACTTTATTGTGCCATTCTTTTATTTGTGTAGTACAAACTAGAGAACAAAACGAGTAACTTTAACATACATATTACCCCGCTATAAGTTGTAGTAATAGAAGATATTAAATGTTTCCTTTATTTATAGTCTCAATATAACCAATCGTTTTCGCGAATACTTTAGAAACTCAATAAGTTTCTTTGAGACTTACTACAATACAATAAATTGACATGATAATCAATTGTATTCCTCCAAAATAGTAATAATTGGCTCTTCCAGAGCTCTCAATTAATTTGGTACTACCACATATTCATCAACATCCATATGGTGAATATCACTTTTTTAAAGAGAAAGTTATAAATTATGGTCATTGTCAAAATATGCAAGATCTGTTTCTTGCATTACTGTTATCCTTTAGTAATCACATTGCCAAAATATTTTGGCGTACAATAGATACGTGACCAATGACCATTCATGCCATAATAATGACATTATTTTCTTATTTCATCTCAAACCTTTTTCTAGAGATTAGTGTGGTATATCCACTACCACTAGCACGTCCATATTCTTCCAAGAATGAATATGTATTCATAAATCAGATGTTGTCACATTCACATCATGAATGTACCATAATCATCTATATATGCTTTACAAAATCTCATGTCAAATCGATGACAAATATTACTTTCACATAGTGAAGGATTATTTTGAGAATCTTTATTATTCTCATTATCACAATGATGACGATTATAATTTCGTCTATTGCCACGTCTACATCCATTGATACCTTCACAGTAATAATTTTATTTCTTTCAGACTTATCACATATTGTTATCTCATTCTCTTAAGGGAATGAGAATGAAGCAAATTCAATGGGACGGGTTTCTACTTTTTTGTCCAAAATCATATACATGAATTTGATCATGGCAAGGCATAGAAATTTTACCACTTCTGGTGGTTATAATTTCTTGCAAACTCTATTAGAGTTATAAGCAAAGTTTATTGTCTTTGCTTGTAATTAAAATCAAATTATAGAATTTGAAAGAGAGAAAATAAAGTAAAATACTTACCTTAAATCCAGAATTTAATCATGAAGGAAGTTCATGGAACAATTAACAATCATTATGCTCAATCCCAAAGCTTCTACTCAATTGGTTAGAGTCTCGTGCTGATAACGTGTTATGAAACAATGAAAGAAGAAGAACAATATTTGAGAGAAAAGTAGGGAGAGAGAATTCTTATTGATTTGTGATCAATTACAATGGAATAGAACCCCTCTATTTATAGAGAAAAAGTAACTTAGCCACCAAGTAACAAACCCTAAAAACTCTCTACAATATAGACATTCACTATAAATAAAATACTATTTATAACAAAATTATCGTTTTTCTTTAATTTCATCTTCCAACTTTTGATTCTAAATAAATTTATTAGGCTAGATTGGTTGAAGGGGTGAATTATTAAAAAATGAAGTTTTTAAAATATATTTTTTTAATAAATTATTGCTAATTAAAAATTTAACTCTTATTAGAAAAAGTTTGCCGTTTAAAATTATTGCAGTTATATGTTTTAATAGTTTATTTGTTTCTTTTACGTCAATATTTTGGAAAAAAACTACACAGTATAGTCCTTCTAAAAATTAATATCCAGCAAAATATATATATTTGTTGTATATTAATATATAATATACAAAACTACACATATTTTATACATAATTAGTATATATGTTGCGTATATTAACTGGCGGATATAATTATTTTTTACGGACCGTCCAAATATGTAATTTTCCTAACTTTTTGTTTGCCTATAATCTTAGAGAACAGATCTCATTTACAACTGGGTTTCTTATTATTGATTCGATTTTTGTCGTAATTTGCAATTAGAATTGTTTTTTATTAATTAAAAACTCTATCATAATTTACAATTAGATTTACTGCTATAGATTATAAAATTTTGGTGTTACTGTAATTTTAGGTTATAAGTTTTTTAACTGGGTTTACTCTTATAAACAAAAAGCTATTGAATTTTGAAAAAGAAAAATGCAATCAATAATACTGTTTAAGAGAAAAGAAAGAACAAGAAAGAACAAGTAAAAGAAATTCGGTCTACGTTATCATTTTAAGTTTTTTGTTCCTTTATGTTGGTGTAGACAATAAATTGCATCAAGAAAAATAATCGAGACTAAAAAATATTGCAATAATTGTAATATTTTATTTCAAAACAATATGAGTTTTACAATCTCTATAATTCATCTGATTCTTCTCTTCAACACTAAATAAATTCAAGGGACTTTGAGCTTGATGTTGAATCTATATTTGTTGTCACGAACGGTAATATTGAACTCAACTAGCACAAAGTTTGATTTGAACTCTTACTCCTTGAACCTTGATTTGTTCTCCGTTCTTGAATTTGAATTTGATTGCTTAGAGCTTGAAACTTGTAGAGAAATTTACGGCGTTTGATCCACGAGTTCTCTCTTGCTTCATGTATAACTTTTGGCATCTTTTATGCGTTATGAAGACCCCCTATTTATAGTTGGGGGAGGGGTGAGTCGTGATGAGAACAAACTCTTTCCGACCAATCAGATTAAAGCATGACAAGGTCGTATTTGATTGGTCGGAACATGTCACTTGCACATGTGGTGCAATTTCATTGGCCTTTTAATTTGACTTAGCATGCCTTGTCATTTTGACACGTGGCACGATCCTATAGACTCTTCCATTTGGCTTGGTGTGTCATGTCATTTGTCACGTAACACCAAACTGAGCAGGAAGATGACATCTTGGGCTCAATAAAGTGAGTTCATCACTTGTAATCCAATTAAATGGGCAAGCCCCATGGATTTGGACTTATTTGTTAATGGGATTTTTTCATTCCTATACACTATTTGAAACTTATTACCCTTAATGTCCATGTTTAGTTAATTACCCGGCATAAACAAGTTTTGTTTACAAAATATATACAATCCATCTTAAAAGGCTCCCAATCCATTATTTGTGCCTTCAATCAAGGGATTTAGTTACACCCTTTTTATTTTTTCTCTCCTCTCTCCCCTCTTCTCTCCAGCAAACCGTTGTTTTTCTATGCTTCTAGGGATAATCGATCACACATCAAATATTTATGCAAGGTTTTCAAAGACTACAAGATTATCAATTGTTTTTCGTTGGTCAGTACCAATCAAAGGCAACATAATATTTTTGATGTTGGTTTTGACGGAATTAAACAGTTCTAAATAAATCATTGTCTCAATTAATTAAGTTGGTAAATAAATTCACTTATTTTTTATAGTTCTTATGAGGAGGGTTGTAAGTACTGTTTTTAGGAGATCTAGCGAAAGTCGAAACTGATGATTGGCGTCGTCGAAAACTGATGATTTAGTGATTTTAAGAAATCACTAGATCTTCCTAGTATCTCTCGCGTGGTTGTGAAACCATCAGGTGATTTTATACCAATTTGAACCTTGTACAACTGTCGCAGTTCAAATGTCAATATCTCAAGCAAGAAACAATAAGTTGTTCAAGTTATTACAGAGTTTCTTTTCGTTTTCTAAAGAAAATACACTACGGTAATCTCCCATTTGACTAGGTACAACTTGTTGATATCCAATTTTTTCCAAAATATTTTCTAAATTGCATATGTACCTTCAAAATCATGCATTAATTGGTATTTTCCCATAATTTTTCTACATTTTAAAATTTTGTCCATTATTTTATTTCTAATAAATAATTATAAAATTGCATCACAAATGATTTCAAAGGCATTTCTGATTTAATTTATTATTTATGATCCTATTAAGACCAAAGTATTTCATAATTAGCCAATTTGACACCTTTTGGCTATAATTGCAATAACTTTGCAATTATAGCCCAATCATACGATTTCATACTATTTTTATCCAGAAATTGATCATTTGTATTTTTAAAATACTAAGTAATCATCCTAATTATTTTCTACGCATGAAATTTATTTTTATAATTAACAACTATTTTTATAAAATTTTTTAATTAATTTACATTGGGTGTTTCACAAATGGCCCATTTATTTCAATTATAGCCAATTATAGCGAGCCCCAAAACGCTTAACTACACTAGACCAAGACCCCAGGCCCAAACCCTAATACTACCCGACCCAAATCCGCCCAAATCTCGGCCGTTGATAATTTTTGATCAACGGTCCAGGTTATTTCCTTCCTGATTTAACCTAACGACCCCAAACCCCTCATCCCCTCCTCACACTCTCCGCCGTTACACTCTCCTTCTCTCCCAAACTCTCTCTGCCCTAACCCTAATCCCCCTTCGCTGTTGCTTGCTCGTCGTCAACTATGGTGGCTCACCACCACTCCCAGCCTTAACGACTCTCCTATGACCGGGATTTATACTTTCTTTGAGGTCCTCAAGGGACCAGTGGCCGGTCCACTCACACTCTGGCCTGTCATCACCATCCTTAGACCACCATGGCTCGTTTTGAGTAAGATCGTCCTATTTCTTGGCTAAACCTATGGGTTCTAAGTCGATATCTCTCATTTCTGGGTTATTTTCTAGAAACCCTAATTTCATCTCTTAACTCTTTAGATCTGTAACAAATCTGAGAATATTTGAGCTATTTTTGCTTGTTTTTTATGAAAACCTTCCGATTTTCAAAGCGTCGCTTCATTTTCCTAATTAGAGTTCTGGAACTTTTCTTCAAAACGATTTTCTCTGATTTTTAAGTGTTATTCTCTGATTCTTATGTGTTTAAACGATTTTTTGTTAAGATCTCCCTTAATCCTAACTAGTTATGTTGAAATCCCTAATTTTTTAGCATTAGGTTTTGATTCTGAGTTCGTCTTTGCTGTTGTTCATTCGATTTTCGTTGTGTGTTTGATTCTCATGAATGCTACTTCATTTAATTAGAGTTTTTGTGATTTTTTACCCTATTGTGGCCTATTAGGGTTTCAGACATGATTCCTTCTGTTTATGCTCTGTTTATTTTGTTTATTCATGGAAGTTTATGTTATTTTCCATTAAAATCAGTACTATTTTTCGATTCTTGAATCCTTGATTTACTGTGTTGATTCTTCTATACTGATTTCCAACTATTTTTCATATTTTCACAATCTTTAAAGTATTTCTTGCCTTATTATGTGATTAACCATATTATTTACTGATTATTACTGCTATTTTCTTAATTAGACCTTTGTGTATCTATCCCTAATTACCTATTGTGTACCTATATTGTTTGAATTCTTTCCTTAATTGTTACCTGCTCTTTACTGTTGGCAAATTACTCCCTTAATTAAGGGAAAACTTGGCTGATTTTTCTCTTAACTGATTCTGTAGTTCTACAATTATTGAACAATTGATTCTTGCCTTATTTACATATCTTTCAACTGCTATATATATACACTTTTCTACTCTCATTAACACACGAATACATTAGTTCAAACTCTATCTCTTACACTCAAAACTTTCTGCTCTCTTTCTGTGTCACTTACTATTATTCTGAGTTAGCCGGCTGCAAGCCAAGGCTAACTATTGTGCTCTCCTGCCCCCTTCACCTTTGTATTTACTATCCCTTTACTGGTATGTTCTGATTTCAATTCAAGTCCCAAAACCAACATATTTCTTTTACTACTTTAGTTTATCATGTTTCTGATCTGTTTCTATCTATGATTTTGTTGTTCAATATGTAATTGACATGTTTACATCATTGTTCATCTATCATATTATGTTATGTCCCACTCCCCCTTAGGATCAGTATGCTTATGAATATGTTACCCCCTTGTAGTATGTCCCAATTTGACTCTGCTCTATCTTATGTTTACCTGGTTTCTAGTATGAACCTTTCTTTGCAAAGCAATTTGTATCCTAAATTGTCTGATTCTGTGTTGATTCTGAAATTCATGCTGTGTTGATACCGTTAGCTATCCCCTAATCCCCATAAACCCCCTACAAGAACTTCTACGCTCATGTATACTATGTGCTCTATGTGTCCCCAATTCCCATCACCCCTGTATGAAGGACTGTGATTTGAATGTGCTGAATCTGTTTGTGTTGTGATTAGTCTACTGTTTGTTAATTGTCCTACTCTTGTCAAAAACTGTTTTTTACTAAACAACTCTCCTATTTTATAAAACTCTTTCAACTAAGTCTTTTTCAAACATTGTTTTTCCTATTAAAACCTTTTCAAAACTATGTCAAGCACTCTCACTCTACTCTTAGGTCCTTAGGTTCTGCCCCTCTAGTGTATGACTGCCTCGGGATTCCTGTGAGATCCCTCTGAACTCTGATGCACTGGGGTTGGACCTTCCACACTGCGCTTACTCAATTATGGTTATAAAATCTGGGTGTGAGCACTGCCCGGGATCCCTTGAGGTCCTTAGGGAACTCTGACACACCCGGATATGAGAAAGGCTATGAAACATTTGGGCACTTGAGGTTCTGGGAATCTGGGCCTGTTTTTCAGGCTCCATATAGTTTAACTTCTTCTTTTCCTTTATTTATTTATGTAATTTACTCAGCTGGTCTGTAATAATTATTTGTAAACAGATATTGGGGATGGCTAGTGAAGTGGGGAGGGTATCCATATAGTTCTGTTAACATCATCGGGTAGAAATCATGTTTTAAGCTTTACATTGTTTCTATCTGCATTAGAATCCATTTAGGACCAGCATGTTCATTCAAACCACGCCAAACATGCACTAGATACCATGTTCTTAGGATTTCATGTCTACAGTTTCAGCATCTCATCCATGCTTTATGTTTATCGCTTAGAAATCCTGCTCCTAGGACAATAAACAACGTTAACATAAAAGCTGTTACTCCTGTGCATTCAAAATCATGTCCCAATCATCCTGTAACTCTTTGTGCATTTTAGAAATCATGCTTTAGGAATCCTGTGTATCCTGAAATTATGTCTTAGCCATCATGCATTTATATCTGCATATTAGATACCATGCTCTAGGATTTCGCTTACATCTGCTTAACCACGCCTAGTTTAACTACTAACTCACGAAAAAGATAGAAACAATGTCGCATCTAATTGTCTTGCTCTTAATAAAACTAGTAACAATCTCTGCATAATCATATCACCTAGAATGACATGCTTTAGGTAAAACAACCTCTAAACTATTTTAAATAATTCTGGTAACTATGGTGCATTTTCCCCACGCCTAAGCAAGCTTTAGGTAACCAACTTCTACAAAACTGGAAGAATGTTGCTTTTGTGTTTACTGCCTAATGGTTAACAGGTTTAAAATCAGTAGGCAGACTGATTAGGGCCGTTGCTTCTAGGTTTATAAGATAAATATGCATATCTCTTGTATTCTGATACTCACCTAGACATCATGTTTTAGGTTCCTGCTTAATAATATTGCTCTTGTTTGTGTTTGAGATGTGCTGTTTACATGCAATATTTGTGGAGGTAAACTTGAGCCTCTTAATTGCTTCTTTCTGTTTTATCTGTTCAAGTCCTATCTGTTCTTGCCTGTCGCCTAGTATTTTCTCTTTTCAACCTTAGGGGTCTGTCTAGAACTGCCTATAGGTAGAGGTCCTAAATTCCTCCAGGGCCATTAAGCAGGGACGGGTAATTCCCGCATAGAGATCGTTAAACAACACTCGCTTTAATAACCGCCAAGGGGTGGGAAAGGGTAGATATGGATATGATATCCGCTGCTCTAATGCAATATGTAGCCCCTCTTCTGAGGAGTGATTACCGGGCATTGTACTGATGTGATCCTATAGGATAAACAACCTAGGACCCCCTATCCCTTACATATGTGTGCTTAGATCATAACTCTTTCAAAATTTTATATGTGTGCCTAGACTCTAAATTCCACCATTGACAACCATTAAAAAGCTTTGAAGCTTTGAATTCGAATTTGGGTTTTCAAAAACCATTATTTGTTTGGATTGAGTGTTGTTGCAAATAATTGGGAATATGGTGTGGAGTTTATATCTCATTTTTGAGGGAGTTTTGGTGGAGATTAGACTTGATTTTGGCTGAATTTCAGATTGAAACTCGAAGAAGAAGAAGAGGAAGAAGAAGAAGAAGAAAACATGACATACATTACACTTACGAAATTGTAGAAAAATTGTATTTTGTTGTTTATATATATATTTTTATTTAACTATAGTATGAAAGTTGAACAATATTGTATAAAAATTGTATTTAAGTTTATATAACTGAGTAGAAATAATGTATGAAGATTGTAGATAAGTTGTATGAAATTTATTTTTACTATATATAAATCAGATACAAAATATACAAAAGACATATTTTCAAAGCTTTTTAATGGTTGTCAACGGTGGAATTGACACTCTTTGGTGCAAGATACGTGTGTGTGTGT
>ML369069.1:143438-187100 GCA_005239525.1 Nicotiana knightiana
AGGGGGGAGGGAGGTTGGGATGGGCTGGGGTTTGGCGGGGGTGGGATGCAGAAAAGCAAAAAAATAGAAATTTGAAATTACAAAAAAAAAGGGTGGTGACGGAAAAAAATTGAAATTTGAAAACAAAACTTTTTCAGAGAAATGGGGTAGGGTTAGGTGAGTAGGTGTGGGGTGGGTTGGTGAGTAGAGCCGTCAAAATGGGCTTGGCCCGTGAGGCCAGCCCAACCCAGCCCGCTACTTGGGTGGGATTGGGCTAGGATTTTTTGAGCCCATTTAAAATTGAGGCTTAGAAGCCTGGCCCAAGTCAGCCCGCTGGCTCTTGAGACTTGATCGAGGCTGGGCCTGGGCTGGCTTGTGGGCCAAAAATTAATTAAATTCAAATTAATTAACTATTAAATATTTTTAAAAAGTAAAAACTAAAAAAACTATTAACTATAATCTCCATTCCCCAACCCTAGATTGCTCATTTACCCTTCTATATCAACTAGAATTTAGATTTTGGACATGCATGTAATATGACAATTTTTTTTCTCTTTTGCTTAATTAATAACGAACTCAAAAAGTTTAGGTGGTCAATAATAATATTTTCTCAAAAGAAAATATTACTTTAAGCGGTCATTGATTAGTTTGGATTATTTTAATATATTATTAATATTTGAATTCCTCTTTGGTATAGAAAAAGATCAATTTTAAAAACACAAAAAAAAAAGAAAAAGAAATTGATCACTAGCAAATTTCAGGAATTTTAAAAATTTTATGGACTATAATGATGAAATCAACAAATGATGTTAATCCTAAATTGAAAAACCTCAGCATATAAACTTATTGAAGCAATCTCAGAATATGAGGAAAGTGAAATAAAAGTATTAAAAAAATATTCATGTAACTTTTAAAAAAGAAGAGCTAGAGATATTGATAATTTATATTTCAATTACGAGATTCCTCGTCAAATATCAAGCTTTTTGTACGCTCTATGCAAACGGAAGTTGTTTATATGATTAATCGAGTACATCACGAAGAAATATTTAACGATCAAAAGAAATTCTTTTTTCTAAAAAATTTGAAGGGCCGACCGGACCTAGCCCGCGGCCCTCTTAGGGCTGGGTTGGGCTGGCCATTTTAAGGCCATTCATATGAAGGGCCAGCCCGTCCTAGCCCACTAAATTTAAAATCCCATGAGGCCTGGGCCCGTTTTGACAACTCTATTGGTGAGGGTGGGGAAGGTTGAGAAGGAGTTTTGGAAAGTACTTTTTCATCTCTTGATAAGGAAAATATTTTCCTCCAATTGGAGGAAAATGAGTTCATAAGGAAAATATTTTCCAAAACATTTAAACCAATCAAACATGGGAAAATTGAAAAATATTTTTCTTCATACCAAATACACCCTTAATGTCAAGTGGTATATGCACTCATAGTCTATTTAATTTAGCCGAGTAAACCGCCCAATAATAGCTAAATCGATACCAATTCGCCCGATATCTTATCGGGTGGCAAGCAAATTAATATATTTACAAGCCGATAATCGATAAGCCGAACCATTATGCGTAAATAACCGCCCGATAAGCATCCCTGATTCCATCTATCTTACCACACTCCTTGGTGGCACATTTATCTCTCTCATTCTAAAACACATAAAAGAAGAATTTTACAGTTAAAGAGCAGGCCAAGCAAATATATATCTGATATATTCCTTAATATCAGCAGAGCTTAACTGATGAGAGCAAAGTTAAACTTGGAAGTGCATAAATACTAGATTCTTGCTGCTTCATTTTGGATTGGGATATTTCCAAGGAAGAAGAATTCAGATGCATGTAACTTAATTATTGTTTGAATTGACAGTAAAATCGAGATGAAGTTTCTCATGTCTATCCACAATCTATTAGTTCTACAATATCCTATTTTTATACCTTATATTGCTTCATATGCTTATATCTCCATAAATATAATTTTTTTGCTAACCAGTTGAAGTCATCAATCAATTAAACAGCATTCACATTTCCACTAGTTCCAAAGCTTTGGTTCTTTCCATCTCTAAGTGGCTATACTAATTAACTTCACCTTTTTCTATTGATTAGATTTTATTTCTGCTTTAAAAACTTATCAAGTTTTCAAGTGCAACGATACACTTAGCACAGAGGGGACAAAGGCAAAACTCTTTTCTTCCTTGCCATCTCCCTTAAAATACATAGTGTGAGCAGCTAATTAATTTTTGACTATATTTGAAATTTTCATTACGTAAATATTTGCTAAGTTTAATTTTGATATTTTAGCCTTTATTTCACTTTTTAGTAGGTTTGTTTGATAAAATTAAAAACTACAAAAAGAGTTATATTTTCATTTACAAAGAAAGAAGAGTTTCCAAAAAATACCATTTCAATTTAGATGAAGTAGTTTGACTCGACACGGAGTTTAACAAAAAAAAATAAGACTTTTGAAACTTGTAATATTAAAAGCTTAGGCGTAAAAACTTTGTGGGGCCATGACATTTGTGACTATAAAAACTTCTCGTTAAGAAAAAAATGGATAAAATGAAGAGTTGAATTATTCTCAAATTTAAAAATATATCAGAGAAATATGCTCTCAACAATACACTCAGATCCTTTTTATTTTTTCACTCCAAGCAATCACCTTACAAGTATAAATACGTAAAGACCTAGACATGGGGCTGGGGGTAAAGAAAAAACGAGAAAGAGAAGGAAGGGGAGAGAAACAAAGAATTTGAGAGCTAAAAAACGAAAAAAAAAGGTCAGCCTTCTTCTCCAAGAACTCCATTCAAGAGCAGCCCCAAAATACCATGAAAGTGCAGCTATAAAACCTCCATTAAACCACCCTTAAACTCACCTCAAACCAGCTTACAAATACCTAAAACAACCAGCTCTTCATCATCACAAACACCCAGCATTTCCTCCATAAAAAATGGTTCGATTTTGTCCATTAAAACCATGTAAACAGTCACACAAAACCAGCTTAAAACAGTCCCAAAACACATCTTAAATACCATAAAAAACGCAGCACATCAGCTCCAAAGAGCCATGAAAACGCTGCTCAAAACCCAGCTGTAAATTAATCCACCCTTAAACGGCACCAAAACCACCAAAAAAATGCCTTCTTCCTCAACCTAAAAGCTCCAAAATCCAGCCATGAAAAGCAACGGAACAACACCCCTTTTTGCAGCAGAAAATCATCCAAAACAGAACTCCAAATGCTGCCAGCTCCACCATTAAAGCAGCTCCAAAATCCTCCATTAATCACGTTGTGCTCGAGGTCGTCCGAGATTTTCCGATCGGTCTGGATCCTACTGATGGGGTTTTGTTTTCTTTTGCTATTTCCGAACAAAGCATTGGATGTACACCTTCTATGGAGGTTCTTCTCCTTTAATCTAAAAGACAGTTGCTCTAAAAGGTCGTTCTTATTCCTTTCTTCGTTGCAATACTTTTGTTTTTCTCTTAACTGATGCATGCTTAATGTTAAAAATGCTTTATTTGGTGGTCCATTTCTTAAACTCTTTTAATTTGGATCTTTATTTTTACATTTTATTTTGTATTGGCTCTAGATTATGCCTGAACAAATAGTCTTGTATGTGCTGACATGGTTTTTGATTTGAAATTTTGGCATCTTTAGATTTTAAGTTTTTGAATACTCTGCATATTTGTTTAGGAAATGTTTTGAATGTTTATGATTTGGTTTCTTTTCTTTTCTTTGTTAGTTGAAATGTAAAGATAATTAGTAGTAAAAGAAGGATACGTGTTTGGAGAATACAGTTTGTTAATAGAGGAGATTAGATTAATTTATTAAAATTATATTGTGATAGAGAAGTTGCTTTAAAAATTACAGCTTGTTACAATAATAGGACGTGAGAGTGGTTTGAGTTTAATGATAGTAAGATATGAGTCAAACGAATATATCAGCGATTAATATTCCAAGAAACGATAGAATACTTTAGGCGCGTTTTAATCTATTATCGTGATTATGTATATATTCGCGTGATATATTCAAAATAAATCAAGGTACGCGTTCGCACGATTTTAGCCAAACATTTTAATAAATAATCAAGCGTGATTAATTGTGTACACGTACGCATGACATGATTTTAGTGCACTAAATAAAACGGATTTAGTCACATGTGATCCGCCTCAAAAATAAATCCATAACGCCATAATGAAAAGCGGTAAAAGGTAAAAAAAACACATAGGTCCTAAAACGCGTAATAAGTCGTAAATTAAGCCAAGTTATGATTGTAAAGTGACCATGCTAAAACCACAAAATCCGAAAATGCCTAATACCTTCTCCCGGGTTAACAAATTTATTACCCAGTCTTTTGTGTTTCACAGAATTTAAACAAAGCCAATTTTTCTTGATTTGGGATTTTAAAATAAATGGTTACTCGGAACACCGTAATTAAATAATTCTGAGTGGCTACTCTAAAAAAATAAAATAAAAAATAATCCCATTTCAATAATGTCACTTAAATTGGAGAAACTCCTTTCTTTCCTTATCTTCGGAAAAAGGAGGTGTGACAGCTCTAGCGACTCTTATAGGGATTAAGAACCTAGAATCTCTAGTTCAGGGTTCAGAATTTGAGCTTGTAATGTGATCTAATCTTGATTATTTATATTATTGTGTTTGTGGGCCAAATATGCTAATTGCGGCTCATTTACCGCTTTGATATTATTTGAACTATATAAACTGCCTTCTTACGCCTCCCTTCTGAGTTTTCTGAATTTATGGTGCACACATACGTGTGACCCACTTTTCTATTAGAGGTCATACCAAATATAATGAGGTTGGATCAGTAACTAGGCCGAGTAGACTATGTTGCCCCCACTACTGCTCGAGCTGTCTGCTTGGGTAAACCAGGTCTAAAATACACCCCCAGAATTTGAAACCTAGAATAACATAACCTCACGCCGGATCCCTAGTAGGAACATTTATTTGCATCACGTGCATTTAGCTTTGGGGACTCAACACAGGGGTTGGATCTATCTAGGACAGGTGAATCCAAAAACAAAAGACTATTCTGATGCATCCTACGTGCTGCTTGTGCATTTTATTTGATCTGGTTTGCATGTTGACCGGCTTCTAGAATAAGTACAGAAAATTGGAAAAAACCAGGAGTGAGAGGTAGGAGAGAGAAAATTCATCTGATTTCCAAAAATCTCAGTATTTTGAAATGAGCCAAAAAAAAAGGAAAGAAAAAGTCATTTTAAAATGAGCCAAAATTTTCAAAAGTGTCATATTTCCCAGTTTTGCCAAAACTGGCCGAATTATGCGGGTATGATTCTCACCGGATGTGAGATACGTAGGTAACCCTCATGGGGTCCGGCCCCCAATTTTCAAAATCCAAAAATATTTTTCATTAATTTCTTATTTAGAAGTCTTTCCTTAGAAAATCCCAAATAAAAATAATATATATTAACCCTAAAAGTATTTTCTTTCTTTTAGAAGTCTTTCATTCGAAAGAAAATCAAATCAAAATCCAAACATATATTTTTTCCTTCTTTAGAAGTCTTTCTCCCATAAATTCAGAAAAAATAAAAAAATCAAATCAAAACAAAAAATCCATTCTATCTTCTTGTGGTAAGCCAACAACACATCCAGAATTCAGTAGATCCAAGGGGAAAATGCCAATGACAATTGATATCGAAACTGTTACGAGTGCTCAAGAGACTCAAGGTCAGAAGGTTCAACAAGAGTCTAATGTGGTTAAGGAAAATAGAATACTGAAACAGCAAATGATTGAAATGTGTCAAGCATGGGCCAATGGCCAAGGACCGCCCCTTCTATTCATGGTTTCCCATAGTTCACATCTATCTTGACTATTACTACTCCGGTCTCATTGTCTGATCAATCCTATCCACCCGGGTTCAGTCTTATCCCAACTGTACGACTACGGCTGGAACTTCTGTTGTGTGCTCCCAAAGTATGCCATTAATAACTAATTAGACAAACAATACTGTTATGCATGCCAATACTCTTTCGCAGCCAACACTGATACAAAAGAAAAGTCATGAGTTACAATTTGCTACCTAGCAAGAACAATACCACTTTCCTGAGTACCACTCGTACCTATTTGATCTTCCTGCAAAGATTGAGAAGCCTGCCCGAAAGATGGCATGGTAAGAAATGGCCCAAAAAATGAAAAGCTTAGAACAATAGTTGAAAAATATGCAAGGGTTGGCAGGTCAGAAGAGTATTGCCTTTAGAGATTTATGTATGTTTCTCGATGTTCATTTTCCACTTGGTTTCAAGACTCCCAAATTTTGAAAAGTATGATAAACTAAGAGATGCGTGAAAAACTGAAGAATTACTGATGGCGTATTTCGGGGAAAACTTTATGGGGGTAGCTTCTGGGTGGTTTATGGACCAAGACATCTCTTGCTGGCATGCCTGGGATGATATGGCCCATGCCTTTTTCAGACAATTCCAATACAACATCGACATCGCCCCGGACCGTAATTCCCTTTCAAACATGAAGAAGAAACCAACTGAAAGTTTTAGAAAATATGCCATTTAATGGTGGGAGCAAGCAGCCAGAGTTAAGCCACCCATAGATAAACACGAGTTGATCACTGTCTTCCTTCAGGATCATAAGCCACATTCAATTCTTTCTTAGGCAACTCAATTTCTTTGTGTTGTGCTTCTAAATACAATTTACTCTTCTCTCTCTCCTTGATTATCTTTGTAAGTTGATCACGAGCATTCTTCGCCATCCCTTGTATAGTAATTAGTAAGTACTTGTGGTAAAATTTGTAAAAGAGGAGACTTGGAAAGTCAAAAAGTGTAGGAGACAATATGTAACTTCATTATATTCTTGGATCATTGCATCTCTTTGCATCATCGTGTTGCTTAGGCACATGGAAGTTTCATTGCATCTGCTCTCTATCTCCTTGAGGCGCCTACGTTTGGCTGCGATTGTGTCAGAGCCTGTTTGAATTGGCTTATTTTAAGTTCTTTTAAGCCAAAATAGTTTTTAAGTCATTTTGTAGTATTTGGATTAAGTAAAAAAAAAAAAATACTTTTAAGCACTTGTTTTTAAGCTAAAATAACAAAAATAAGCGAAAATCTAAAAGCTAGAATTCCTAACTTATGGCTTTTGGCTTAAAAGTCACTTACAACAAGCCCATCCAAATGAGATCTCAGTTAGATTAGAGACAAAGGCACTATTTTTGCGCTTCTCTTCTGCTTGAATCTCAGAGATAGATTTCAGGTCTTCTATTTTTTCTCATATAGCCACCAATTACACATGCTGACTTGAAATCATCAGCCTTTGCAACCCAACCATATAACTAATCTCCTCTATCTGCTGAACCTAAATAGCCCATATTCCCTCTATATTGTGATTCAAAACTCTTGTCCAACTTAATTGCATAAGCAAATCCATCCCAATTATTACTAAATTCAACAACAACATACCCTGAATGACCCCTATGGTTCCACAATGGATGGACTCTCATCGGATTAAACCTTTTGCTATCCAAATTATCCCTGATCCCCGAGCCACTTTTTCCCACGTAACGCCTACCATACCACTCAATGGGAAGATTTTCTACAATCCCCATCCAAGGAAATACACATTTCTCATCAATATCATTCCCTTGATGATGTGGCTGCAATTTAGTTTCCATTTGAAGAGAATTTTTACCTAACCGATCATTATTCAAGTACTTTGTCAGGCCTAAATGCTTCCCTTTCTCTTTAAATTTCCTTTGTTTTGAGCCTTTTCTCACTCTTGAAGAATGTTGCACAAGATCTTTGAAGATGTTGGTGTAGACAATAAATTACGTTGAGAAAATATAATCGAGACTGAAAAATATTGCAACAATCGTAGTATTTGATTTCAAGTAATATGAGTGTACAATCTCTATGAATTCCCCGATTCTTCTTTTCAACAGTAAGTAAATTCAAGGGCCTTTGAGTTTGATCTTGAATCTATATTTGTTGTCACGGACGATGATCTTGAATTCAACTAGCACGAACTTTGATTTGAACTCATACTCCTTGAATCTTGATTTGTTCTTTGTTTTTGAGCTTGAACTTGATTTCTTGAACTTGAACTTTATTGCTTGAAGCTTGGAACTTGTAGAGAAATTTGCGGCGTTTGATCCACGAGCTCTCTCATGCTTCTTGTTATAACTTCTGGTGTTTATTATGGGCTAGGAAGATCCCTATTTATAGTTGTGGGAGGGAAGAGTTATGCTAAGAACAAACTCTTTCCGACCAATCAAATTGATGTTTGACAAGGCCGCATTTGATTGGCCAGAATATGTCACTTGCATACGTGGCACGGTTTCATTGGCCTTTTAATTTGGCTTGGCATGCCTTGTCATTTTGACACGTGGCACGATTCTATTGACTCTTTTGTTTGACTTGGCATGCCATGTCATTTGACACGTGGCACCAAACTGGGCCTCTGAGAAAAGGACATTTTGGGCTTAATGATGTGGGCTCATTATTTTTAGCCCAACTAAATAAGTTATCCCAACAACTTTGGAATTATTTAATCGTCAAAGGGATAAATGTTGCTTCGAGTCAACCTTTACTCTCAGGGTGCAAAGGGATGCATACTCATCACCGCCTGAATACCAGAGAGATTACTCTCACACCAGCGATTGATATTCATTCCCACCCAAAAGTTGAAGGGATTACTTAGGATGCAAAAGTTCATACGACATATCAAAGTACAAGTCCATGGCAACAAATAGATGGACAAATCCACGACAACATATGGAAGGACAAATTCGTAAAGAGGCCAACTTAAGGTGCAAAGAGACTTTAACGTCCACCTTAAAATTGGAAAATTATAGTTCCCTTTTAAGGACAAATCTACGAAGAGTCCAACTTAAGCTGCAAAGGGACTTACATGTCCACCTTAAGATTGGAAAGTTACAGTTACTTTTAAGGACAAACCCACAAAGATGCCAACTTAAGGTGCAAATACTCGGACTTTCCCATCCTTCTTCGGAACCGGACAAATGTTGGCTAAGCATGTGGGGTATTCGACCACTCGAAGAACCTTGGCTTTAATTTACTTGGTAACCTCCTCCTTTATCTTTAGACTCATATCTGGCTTGAAAGAGCTTCCGCTTTACCGGTGGACACATGTGATCGGTAGGTAGCTTGTGAACTACTATGGATATGTTTAACCCAATCATGTTGTCGTAGAACCATGCAAAAATATCCTCATATTCCCTTAGAAACCTAACATACTCTTCCTTCTTTGACAATTATGTGAGTTTCTTTGATTTTCAGAATCCCCTAAGTTAACAACCTCAGTTTCCTCCAAGTTAGACTTTGGTTTGTTTTCAAAATTCTCCACTTCTTTGACAATCTCCTCACGTATTATATCATCTTCTAGATCTTCCGAATCATTGCCCCTATGTTGCATTATCTCATTACATGTCGTAGTCGTAGGTTCATCAAGATATATAATAATTACATTGAAAAGAATGGAGAAAGATAATAATAAATACGAAAGCAATAATGCATTAATAAAGCTTAAAACTGTCAACAAGTACGACTCGATTGCTCGAGTAATTATTTCAAAAAAATATACTAAAATGTCTTAAATGCTCAAAAATAATTTAAAAACAAGTCATGCTAATTTTTCCAGGCTACCAAGGTACTCGACGAGCTTGGGATGGTGCAATGGTCGAGTTATTGAGAATATCTCCTTCTCCCACTGTATGAATGGTAAGTCTTCCTCCTCCTCCTCCAAAATTGCATTGCAGTCCATGTGTTCCTCGTCCATAAACAGCTTCCTCACACCGGCCAAAATATCATCTTCCTTGGATCCCCACATCATGTCAGCCTGATGGAATGTCTGGTGCAAATATGGTATGGTTGTTCCAACAAAGAGTAATTGGCGCTCCACAATGATATCCAATCCTGATGTTCTTGCACGGTATATTAATACCCGAGTCCAAAAGTCATACCATAATACTATGGTCGTATGGGTTTTGTGATCCCCTGAAGCTTTCGTCCAAGACCCTTGCCTGGTTCATATCCCATCCACTAGTGATGCCGTCGGTTAGTTATGCTTCACTTAACACTTTCATCAAGGCATTCTTGTGTGCGTCTGAATTCTGAAACAGTGATAAAGGGATATCTGGGCGGGAGTCTTGTTCAGGTGGTCAACAATAGAATATTCCCTTGCTTGCACCTTCCTCCAAAGATCGTCAGTACCTATATCAACGACAAGCGGCTTAGATGCAGCTTCGTTGCTCGTTCCTCCCAAATTCCCAGGTGTGTAAACTCTGCCAGTTCTAGTCATACCTTGAGCGACACCTATCCCTTACATCTTGGATTTTCCCTTTCTTCTCACCTTCGCAACATAATCCCATGAGATGATACCAGACTTGTAAGATGGTGTGGGAGCTACCATTACAGTGAAAGATGTAGCTAACTCGACCACAAATGGTGCCTGGGTTTTTACCACAATCAGTGTGAGGGTTACTGGAGATGTTTTAGGAGTATCTTCCTCTCGAATAAGTCCAATGAATCCCTCCTGATCCCGTTCCTCATCAATTTCTATCACGTTCACTCCCCCACCCCTATTATCCGGGTGAGGGTTATTACAGACATTTGGTGCGACTTCCTTTACCTGTATAACCTTGGCGTCAATTAGTGTCTGAATCTTGTCCTTTAACATGCGACAATCCTCAATTGTATGGAACTTCATGCCTGAGTGATAGGTACAAGTTTTGTTGGGGTTAATCTACTGGGAAGCATTATCAAATGCAACAACAGGAATAGGGGTGACGTAACCAGCAACCTTCAGTCGTTCATACAGTTGGGCTATGGGCTCAGCGATTGGGGTGTATTGTCTGGGAGCTCTGCGGTCAAAGTTTGGGTGTGGCTTTGGGTAGTTTTGGCGGGCAGGTGAAGGTGAAGGTAATATGTAGGTTGAGTGTTTTAGGCATGGTAGGTGGTCGCATGGCATTGCTATTTTGGAGGTCAGGGTTAATATGTGGGTGAAGGTGTTTGGTATGTAAGGGGAGACTTAGGGCCCTGGGCTACCATCACAACACCCACTTCTTTCTTCTTCGAGATACCTCCTGATTACAAGGCTTTGTTTGTGGCTTGCAGTGCCTTGAAATTGGTCACCATCCCACTCTTGATTCCTTCTTCTATCCTTTCTCCTAACTTGATGATGTCTGAGAACTTGTGATTCTCGTTGACCATCAACCTTTCATAATACTATGGATCTTGAGCTCTAATAAAGAACTTGTTCATTTGTTCCTCTTCAAGTGGTGGCCTCACTCTTGCAACCTCTGATCTCCAACAAGTAGCATACTCGTGGAAGGTTTCTGTCGACTTCTTCTTGAGGTTTTGGATGTAGAAAATGTTTGGCGCATTCTCTGTACTGAACCTGAATCTGTCCATGAAATTCGATGCCTTGCTCACCCAATTTTCCCACTTCTTCAAATTCTGACAAATATACCAAGATAATGCGTCTCCTATAAGACTTCGCATGAACGATTTCATGCGGATTTATTCATTTTTACCCACTCCAAGCTTGTCGCAGTAGGTTCTCAGATGCACCTTTGGATCACTAGTGCCATCAAATATCTCAAACTTGGGAGGTTTGTAATATGGGTGTTTGCCAGACGGGCTGGACCAGGCTGGAAATGGGAAAAAAATAGCCCGTCCGGTTAGTGGGGCGGGCTGGTTAGTGGGTTGGGATTCCGGGCTGGTAAAGGCCTCGCATATTCCGGGTTTTGGTGAGCCTGTCCGAGTTCGGGCTTATTGGGTCCGGACAAGGCCAGGTTAATTTTTTTTTTGTGTATTATGTTTCCTTGTTCAAATTAATTGTTACTTAAGTGTTTTCAAACTTTTAAATAATAAAATAAGTATTTTAAGGCATAAAATTAAACTTTTAACATTTAAAGTTTAAAGTTTTAAATTTGAAATGGCTACATAAAATTATTTAATAAGTCCAATATGTAAGGATCAAACTTTAAAGGCTTTCATTTCAAATTTTCATTGCATAATAATACTTCAAATTAACTTGTATTATAAACTATCACATTAAACTTAAAAAATTTAACAAATTCAAAATAACCCAAATTGTCTAGATTCAGCTTAAATACGAATTCCTGGAGGACGCACAAGACAACCCTTGATATGCCTCCTTAAACCAGCCGTGCCTTCCTACTAAGAATGTAATTTATCAATTATTAGGGGGTGGAGGGGCTATTTTAGTAAGGGGATAGGCTGAAATGGCTAAAAGTGCAAAAAATGACCGTTGCCCAACAATCAAAATTTAAAAACAAAATTACAACATAAATCGGCTGGACCAGGCTGGAAATATTAGCAGGCTAACCGGGTTTCGGTACACCAGTAGCCAAAAAAGGCCTGACCCTGTTCGACACAACCCCCTAACCTAGCCAACTCGTCCCACGCCTTACTGAACCGGGCTGTTAGTGGGCCGACCCGACCCGATTAACGCCCTTAGTTTGTAAACCTCTGGCAGTTCTACATCTAGCTGGATACACAATTCTTCTTAGTTTAAACCTTCAACACCCTTCCCACCTTCAACACTCTGGACTCTCCCTATCAGTTTCTTGAGTTCTTCTGCCATGTTCCGAATAAGCAGGTCCTTATCGGTCGGCTTAAGTAAGTATAGGGTTTGTTGTGGGTTATGGGGTAAGGTTTCCACGTATATTAATTTGCCTTGATGGGTTCCTGGAACTTGGGTGTATGGGTGATCACAGAGGGGTATCAGTGGTAGGTTGTGGGCATTTTGAGGAGTTTGATAAGTGGTGGTTTGCGGATATTGAGTTGGATATGGTGGTGTATTGAGGGGTTTGCACTGGTGGTAGGTTAATGTTTTGGGAAGGTGTGGTATTATGATATTGGTGCGGTGCGGGAGGACTCAGTGCTATGGGTGGCAGATTCTGGTTTTGTGTGTTTCATGGTGGTGTTTGATTCTGAGTGGTTGAGTTTTGCTGGTTGATGTCGAGAACATTTATAGTAAGGGAATGGTTTGCTAGATTCAGACCTGCTCAAGCTCACCTTGCAGCTCCAATATTTTCTTCTCCAAGCGTAAGATCAACTCATTCTGTCCCAGCGTACTTCTCCCATCTGAGGTTTCAACATTCTCTGCCACGGTAGCATTGTGTTTTCGAATATCACTTAAATCATCCATCTTCTCTTTGCCCTTGCCTTTGTTTTTCAGATCGCTAGGTGGAGGAGGAGGTGGAGGACCTCTGGATCTAGTGTGGTATACTGATGATGCTAGTATTCACGAACCAACCTTTGGGAATGGGAATAATCAAAACAAAGAAAACAAAAGGTAACCAAGTTAGTAAGACGAAGTGAAAGAGTTTTCTCAATATTTAGACATGTATCACATAAGGTCATGCATAATTAGTGTCCTAACTTTGGGGACCTCATTGTGCCTGAGGTAGGCCTAAGCGACACATAGGCTTGGAGAAAATTCATGCCAATGTTTGCCTCATTCCATTAGTATGAAAATAAGCAAAATCAATATTCCACTAATCGACAATAATAATAAAGTCACTAACGGCATCAAGCCTTATTACATCGAAATATAATCTAGAAAGTAGTAAAGGAAAACATTTTCTAATCTACTTGGTCTCCGAAGGACCTTCTCCATGCTTGGCTCTCTTGACTCCATCAATCATGTTCCCCAGTTGACGCACGTCCAGTAGCAAATAAGCCTTGGCCAGCTTCCCTCCCTCATCATGATCCATGCCTTAACAATCCAAAAGCCTCTTTCTCATCTTCCTTTCTTGTTCCATCAATCCTTGCTCTAGATATTCTGACCTCTCTGTCGACTTAGTGGCAATATCTTTCCATTCTCTTTTTGCCTCCATGTTCACTTTATGTTGTTCTAGATGCTTAGCTTCTGATTCGATCACCCTTTTGTGTAGCCTCTTATACTTCACATATGCCTCATCTACCTCATCTATGATCCTATCTTTCAGATTGACCCCCGGTTTGACGTCCCCAACTATGTCGTCCTCCAACCACGAGAGATAGTTGTGCATATGACCGGCGTGATACCTGTCTGGTTCAACCTTCCACGATGATCTTTTGGTTCCACATGTGTTGCACTTCGAAATTGAATGGGATGACCTCTCCTTTGAAGTCTTCCTTATACTGATCCATATTGGAAACCCGAGGTATGACTTGTTTTCTTCCAGCTTGCCTCATTACCCTTGTACGAGCGTAAGGGTAGATACCTCACAACCCGATCAGTAGAGTAGTTCCTTTTGATATGATGATGAACTCACTACTAGGAAACCATTCAAACATCCAATGCACTTGTTCAACTGTCAGATTGCAGAAGAAATGCACCCAGCCTACAACATTTCCAGGCTTTGCAAACCCGTATGGGATGAACGTCATTTTATTTGGGTGATGGTTGGCTATGTAGTCATTTAGTGGCCTTCGCAGAAGCTCTTGGAGATATTCACCCCTCTGAAAGTGTTCCAGCAGCCAAACTTGTAGCAATAGATTGCAACCCTTAAAGTGTCCTAACTTATGCTTGCACCGATCTAGAGCACGGTACATCTCTGGAAAGATCATGGGGATGATAGTATAAGTCTATACTTCAATGCCATCCATTAAGGTCCTGGAGACCATGGCTAAGCGAGTATGAATCCTCCCTCTTTGCATTGGAAAGATCAACAATCTGAAGAAGTATACAATGAAAATATAAACCCGACGATGTACCCATCCCAAAGAGGTAATGAATAGCTCATCATGATAAAGACAATTTGATTTGCTATGCCCATAACGCTCATATAGAAACTCAAAAGGGATGTATAATTTCTTCAGTCAGAGTAGTTCATGACTCTTCCTAAAACCCAACATTTTCAGAAAATCGTGTGGAGTACACTTTTCCTGCATCAATAGTCCTGGACTATCCCATGGTAACTTGGAGAAACCCCCCATTTTCTTCCAGGAGAAGAGTCACTTCTATATTACCAAATCCAAAATAGCTCTTTTCTAGTCCCAAAACATGGTAGCAGCCTCAATCAGTTCCCTATTTGGTCGAATGTTCAGCAAAGATGGCAGGTCACCAAGTACTCTCTTCACATGATTTCTATCACGGGGTGCAAGGTATTTCCACCAGTCAATAGCAAAGGCATGATATTTTGGACCATACCGAACCTGGGGACTTCATGTTTCATTTTCTACAAACAAACAAAGGTTAGCCCTTTCCCTCTCCTGATTCGACTACTTACACAATAATGATCAAAATGTTGGCACGATTTAGCCATGTAATGCACACAATATGATGGTGTACTTTTGGGATTATGAAAATCCCGTTGGACTTCAGACAAGGTTTGTCTAAGCGGGTTGTTATGTTAGTGACACTTCAATCTGTACTAGGTTTAACATGATGCATGTACATTTCAAATGTGAGTGTGGTTTCTAGAAAGGTCTAGACTGGTACTCTCAAGTGGACAACTTGAGAGGGAAAGGAATGGGACCGTTGACTGCATTGCTAATCGACTAGTCTACCACAAATAAGCCTTTTTGATTTAAAAGGGTGATTTCAGGAAAGCGCAGACACTCATCAAGCGCCACTATGTTGATGATAGGCACGAGTAGAGTATGATGCTGAGCATGCTTCATGCAGATATAGTAACAAATTGCCAAGTATTTGCATGATAAAGTGCATAAAACAATATGTAATATGATAAATATGAACAGGAGTAGGAACAAAAGAGAAAAGAAAGACAAAAAAGAGAAGTCAGTTTAACTCATGAAAACGTCGAGATGGTAATGAAGCAAGTAAGGAAATAGGGATTAGAGAGTCATGATATAGCAATCTTAGACAAGAGAAAAGAAACAGAGAGAGGTCATACTTGTCATAATAAAG
Organism: Nicotiana knightiana; assembly: GCA_005239525.1. Taxonomy (NCBI): domain Eukaryota; kingdom Viridiplantae; phylum Streptophyta; class Magnoliopsida; order Solanales; family Solanaceae; genus Nicotiana; species Nicotiana knightiana. Next base: position 159,295 of record ML369069.1, read on the forward strand.
GGAAGCTAGGAGGGGATGTTCATGTCATAGCAATTTAAACAAATAAAGGAAAATAAGGGAAGGGATGTGCATGCCATAGTAATTTAAACAAATAATGGAAAATAAGGGAAGGTATGTGCATGTCACAATAATTTTAAAAAATAACGGAAAATAAAGGAAGGGATGTGTATGTCATAGAAATTTAAACAAATAAAGGAAAATAAGGGAAGAGATGTGCATGTCACAACAATTTAAACAAATAAGGGAAGGGATGTGTATGTCTTAGAAACTTAAAAAAATAAAGGGAAATAAGGTAAATAATACACATAAGTCAACTTCATTATGGTAAGAACCTAAGTATTTCCCCAGTAGAGTCGCCATGCTGTAGCACCCTGTTTTCTCGCGAAATCGGATTCGACGTATAACAGCTCTCTTAAATGGGTACTAAAAGAGAAGAGTCGCCACCTAACAATTTTAAGGTGCGTTAGGGCACCAATTTGCTAATAACTCTGTTTGACTAGTCAATGTCACCAAAGATCGGGTAAGGGCTCAAATTACCTCAAAGAGAAGGTGTTAGGCAATCTTCGAGGTCCACAACTATGGTTCCCGACCGGATTCACACTATGTGGATTAGATAATTAAGCTAAGCGATTATAGAAGTGAAGAAGGATGTAGAAGTTGAAAATTCTATTATAACATAGACCAATTAAAGGAAAAATAACATAAGAATTAACTATATGAATAACTGATACAAGTTTTAAAGATCATTGATCTGTGACTAATGACTAAAGGTGAACAACAAGCATATAAAGAAAGGAGGGGGCTGGGGGTCCTAAGTTTTTATCCTAAAGGATCACCCCGTGCAACATAAATAATATTTCAAACTCCTTTGAGGTAGGGGGTTGCTCATATTATTCAGCGGGCATAGACTATCATCTCATACTACCCAATTACTATGTTGAAGTCATTACTTAAAGGCGCTCGAATTCAATTCTAAGCCGTATCCTATGTGTATATTACCCGTCCCATGCCTATGGTCCAGGAGGCTTTGGACCTGCTATTTGGGTGGTTCTAGACTTTACTTAAGGTGCTCAAAATGATAAAGACTAGGGGACATTCAAAACAGGCAGGACTACACATAATAACAATGAAGAGGTCAAGTTAGCCTCCACACATAAGCACGAAAGTACGCTATCAGATTTATGCAGTAGACGATTTCAGAATTAAGACATTCAGGTTGTTAAATCCTATAGGCATGGTTCCTATGTGATTCTGATTAATGTTATCCAGGTAATACTGCAGGGAATAGGCAAGTTAAAGCATTGCAAGTCCTATAGGCATGATTTCTAATTGGTTATGCAACGAGGCAGTGAAGCGATACAAGTTATCAGATTACTAATGCTAATTTAATAAGCATGCTTATTAGGCAGATGTTAGTTTCTTATAGGCATGGTTTCTAATAGTTGTGATATATTTTAGAATTATCCCTATAGGAATGTCGTCTAAGTATGATAATGCTATGAAGTAACAAAGTGACTGATTAATTGATTAGATTTCTATAGTAATGATATCTAAAGCAGCAACGCGCTAAAAGCAATAGAAACAATTGATTGATCGATTAATTGAAAACCTATAGACATGGTATTTAGATGGGCAACAACAAACATGTGTTATTTATCCTATAGGCATGTTGTCTAAATGGGCACAATAGTAAACCTAGAAACAAGTACATCAAATACTTATATATGCTTCGGACATGTTGAGTGAGGTATTTGCGCAATTCCTATAGGCATGATTTCTATTAGCGTGTAACACCCTAAACTAAAGAACTTATAAGGCATGCTGAACGCAATAACAAATAGAGCACATATACCCAATAGGCATATTTTCTACCCTTTCATGAAAGTATTAGAATACCCAAGTCCCCCTTTTAAGAGTTTCCCCCATCATTCGTTGTTACAAGTTATTACAGCCCGATTGGAATAATAAAAACCAAATATGATCAATTACAGAAGGAGACAACTATAAGGCCAACGATAGGCCCAATACAAAAGTACCAGCGTGTTTCTGGGCCTTCGACAACTCCCGTTCATATGACCAGTAGACTCAAATTCCCAGCTTATATGGCCAATATAGTACGTCTGAATCTAACAGCCAAACCCAATATCACATAGAACCAAACACCAAGCCCAAACGAATGACTCATACTCGATTATGATCACACAAGCAACAGACAATGAAAGATCAACACTTGAACATGGCTAAGTGAGTATGAATATTTCCTCCTTTCACCGGAAAGATCAACAATCCCAAGAAACATACAATGAAAACATAACCCGGTGGTGCACCCATCCCAAAGAGGTAATGGATAGCTCATCATGATGAAGGCGATATGATTTTCTATAGCCATAATGCTCATAGAGAAACTCAAATGGGATGTATGATTTCTTTCGACAGAGCATTTCATCATTCTTCTTAAAACCCAACATTTTTAGAAACCCGCGTGGAGTGCGATTTTCCCGCACCAATAGTCCTTGACTATCCCATGGTAACTTGGCGAAACCCCCTATTTCTTCCAGGAGAGGAGTCATTTCTATATTGCCAAATCAAAAAACAGCTCTTTTCTCGTCCCAGAACATGGTAGCGACCTTGATCAGTTCCCTATTTGGTCGAATGTTCAGCAAAGATGGCAGGTCACCAAGTACTCTCCTCACATGATTTCTACCACAGGGTGCGAGGTCTTTCCACCAGTCAATTAGCAAAGGCGGGATATTTTGTACCATACCGAACCTGGGGATTTCGTGCTTCATTTTCTGCAAACAAACAAAGGTTAGCCCTTTCCCTTTCCAGATTCGACTACTTACGCAATAATGACATGTTGGCACGATTTAGCCATGTAATTCACATAATATGATGGTGTCATTTTGAGATTATGAAAATCACATCGGACTTTAGACAAGGTTTGTCTAAGAAGGTTGTTACGTCAGTGACACTTCAATATGTACTAGCTTTAGCGTGATGTATGTACATTTCAAATCGGAGTGTGGTTTCTAGAAAGGTCTAGACTGGTACTCTCAAGTGGAAAAATTAAGAGGGAAAGGCACGGGACCATCGACTGCACCGCTGATCGACTAATCTATGGCAAATAAGCCATTTCAGTTTAAAAGGGTGATTTTAGGAAAGCGCAGACACTCATCAAGCACCACTATGTTGATAATAAGCACGAGTGGATTATGATATGGAGCATGCTTCATGCAGAAATGGTAACACATTCCCAAGTATTTTCATGATAAAAGTGCATAAAATAGTAAGTAATTTTATAAAGATGAACAAGAGTAGGAACAAAAGAGAAAAGAAAGACAAAAGAGAGAAGTCAGTTTAACTCATGAAAACGTGCGAGATTGTAAGCAAGTAGGGAAATATGGACGGGGGAGTCATGATATATCAATCTATGAAAGAAACAGAGAGAGATCATACATGTCATAATAAAGGGAAGCAGGGAGGGGATGTTCATGTCATAGCAATTTAAACAAATAAAGGAAAATAGGGAAGGGATGTGCATGTCCCAACAATTTAAACAAATAAAGGAAAATAAGAGAAATGATGTGCATGTCATAGCAATTTGAAAAAATAAAGGAAAATAAGGGAAAGGATGAGCACGTCACAACAATTTAAACAAATAAGGGAAGGGATGTGCATGTCTTAGAACCTTAAACAAATAAAGGGAAATACAAGAAATAATCCACATAAGTCAACTTCGTTAAGGTAAGAGCCTAAGTATTTTCCCAGTAGAGTCGCCATGTTGTCGCCGCCCATTTTCTCGTAAAATCGGGCTTCGATGTATGACAACTCTTTTAAATGGGTATTAAAAGAGAAGAGTTTTCACCTAACAATTTTAAGGTGCGTTAGGGAACCTATTTGCAAATAACTCTGTTTGACTGGTCAATGTCACCAAAGATCGGGTAAGGGATCAAATTACCTCAAAGAGAAGGTGTTACGCATTCTTCGAGGTCCACAACTGTGGTTCCTGACTGAATTTACACTATGATGATTAGATAATTAAGCTAGGCGATTATAGAAGTGAAGAAGGATGTATAAGTTGAATTGTGTTGACCTGTGACTAATGACTAAAGGTGAACAACAAGCATATAAAGAAGGGGGTGGGGGTCCTATGTTTTTTAGTCTAAAAGGATCACCCTGTGCAACACAAATAATACTTTACAACTCCTTTGAGGTAGGGGCTTGCTCATATTATTCAGCATGCACATAATATCATCTCCTGCTACTCAATTACTATGTTGAAGTTGTTACTTAGAGGCGCTCTAATTTTATTCTAAACTTTATTCTATGCATGCATTACCCGTCCCATGCCTATGGCCCGGGAGGCTTTGGCCCATCTATTTGGATGGTTATAGACTTTACTTCAGGTTCTCAAAATGATAAAGACTAGGGGACATTAAAAATACGTAGGACTGCACATAATAACAATGAAGAGCTCAAGTTATCCTCCACACATAAGCACGAAAGCACACAATTAGATTTATGCAGTAGGCGATTTCAGAATTAAGACGTATTTGGGTTATTAAATCCTATAGGCATGGTTCCTATGCAATTATGATTAATATTATCTCGGTAGTACTGCAGCGTATCGACAGGTTAAAGCATAGGAAGTCTATAGGCATGATTTCTAGTTGTTTACGCAACGAGGCAGTGAAGCGATACAAGTTATCAGATTACTAGTGCTGATTTTATAGGCATGCTTCTTAGGCAGATGGCGGTGTCCTATAGGCATGTTTTCTAATAGTTGAAATATATTTATATAATTATCCCTGTAGGAATGTCGTCTAAGTATGATAATGCTATAAAGTAACAAAGTGACTGATAAGTTGATTAGAATCCTAAGTCATGATATCTAAAGGAGCAGCACGCTAAAAACAATTGATTGATCGATTAATTGAAAACCTATTGGCATGGTATCTAGACGGGTAGCAACAAACATGTGTTATTTATCCTATAAGCATGCTGTCTATATAGGCACAATAGTAAACCTAGAAAAAAGTACATCTATTACTTAATATGCTTTAGACATGTTGAGTGAGGTGTGTGTGCAATTCCTATAGGCATGATTTCTATTAGCGTGCAACACACTAAACGAAATAACATATAAGTCATGCTGAAACCAATAGAAAATAGAGAACATATACCCTATATGTATGTTTTCTACCATTGAATGCAAGTATTAGAATACCTATGTCCCCATTTTATTAGTTTCCCGCATCATTCGTTATTTCAAGTTATTACATCCCGATTGGAATAATTCAAACCAGATATGAACAATTACAGAAGGAGACAACTATAAGCCCAACGATAGGCCTAGTACAAAATTACCCAACGTATTTATGGGCCTTCGACAACTCCCTTTCATATGACCAACAAACTCAAATTTCTAGATTATTAGACCAATATAGTAAGTCTGAATCCAACAGCCAAACCCAACATCACATAGAACCAAACACCAAGCCCAAACGAATGGCTCACACCCAAACATGATCACACAAGCAACATACTATATGTTGAATTAATTAAACAAGGCAGGAAGTCCATATACGTAGTTCTTAAGACTGTAAAACTTATTGTCACTAAGACACATAGACAAATTCATCTGGCATGCTGGCAGGACACACATAAGACAAATTCATGTCTGCATCTTAAAGGCTTAAGGGGACATGATTGATCATCATAAGCTATAAAACCACTCCAAATAAAGTTACAAAGTAAAGCATGATCCAGAATTAGCCTAAAGAACTTTAGATATTAGAGTGTTAACATGAAGGTCTAGCAAAATCAAAGACAGGAACAAGTGAAATAGCAGTCTTCTCATGGAAGTTCTAGCATGAGAGCCTAGTGATGGCGGCATAATAAACAGGCAAGTGGGAATATTCCACTATGATTGACAAACAATCACTTAATTGAACTTAACATGCTGAGCATCAGTCAAAAGTTCAGAAATATTACCAGAACTCATAGTAGGAAAAATATGTCATTTCTAGATTAACAGGATAGGTAGGCATCAAGACTTATACCAGTTAACCATATATAGAAGAAGATGCTATATTTGGAGTCTTAGGTAATATTTGAAGAACACAGAATGGAAAAAGTCAAAAGAGCACACATTAAATAGCAAGAAAACGTGTCATGCTTGTTTAGAAGTTCAGACAATACTCGCATTTAGAAATTACATGAGCATGGATCAAACATAAGAAAGTTAACAAGTTGTATATGAATGACTCAATAAGAAGTAATACACATGAATTAATTTATCACAAGAATTTGAAACAAGCAGAGAGATGAACTAAGAAGAAAATATAAGCATAGACAAATGCACTCGACTAAGACGGCTTAAGACAGTCAGAAGTCATGGGCACACTCCGAAACTTATCTTTAGGCAAGTTCTGATGCTAGGAAACACATGGCTATAAGATAACTTCAAAGCAAAGAAGACCACTAATAGAGACAACAAAATAGCATATTGGTTCATCAAAGCTTAAGTGACATGGATATACAGAGCATGAACACAAACACAAGATAATGAAATTGCGAGAGTCAAAGGTACTTACCAGTTACTGATTAACAAGCAAGTAGACAAAAGAACAATTTAGCAATATCTTGAATACCAGTAGCAAGACGAACAATAGAACACAAAATCTCAGTGCGTTAGAGTTCCCAAGGGCTTCGGATGAACCCCGGGCAGTTCTCGCACTGAGAGAGGTCGAATGATCAAATTCTGGTGGCCTTGGCTTTCAGCCGGCCCAGAGCTCAAGTTTCAGAATAATATAGGATGAGTGAGAGCAAGAATACAGTGATTACGGTCTGCCTTGGGGAATTAGGGGAGGGTTTTTCTATAGTAGCAAAATTAAACACAAAAATAAGGAAACACAGTCAATTAAACACAAATAAGGAAAGAATATCATGCAAATCAATTTAAAATCAATTTAGAAGACAAAACAGGCAAACCCTATTTCAAGACGTAGAACTAAAATAGTCAAAGATCTCACTGATTCGAACCCATATAACCTGGTGGTGAATGTGTCAAGTCAAAAACATGAAAATAATACAGAATCGAAGTCGAACGAACGCCTGTTGATGAGCTTCCATAAATAACTCAGTACCAAACTCATTATAATGTTTAGGAGATGGTTAGCATCTACGTGTGTGCGATAAAGAAAAGTAAACATGGAAGATTCCATGTGAGATCAGATTGGGATTGGAGTTCGAGTGAAGGTGGCTAGGATTTTCTTAGAGAAAGGGGAGAGAATGAGAGGATTCAAGGGCGGTTGTATCAGAAGAATGGGGTTAGGGTTTGGGCGAGTGTAATTAAAAATGGGGGAATGGTTGTGCACCGTTGATCATTTGAGATCAACGGCTGAGATAGAGGAGAAATGGGGTGGGTCGCTTAAACGGGTACCGACCGGGTTTGCTAAAGGATCGTTTGGTATAGGATATGTGGAATTGGGCCAAGGGTTTAGGGTATCTCGGCTGCCTATTTGGTCCAAAAATCAACTTAGGAATTAGGCTAGATTTTAAATAGAAAAAGAAGGGACGTGGTTGGTGTGTCACTGGGTCGGTGGGGGAACCCGTAAGAAGGGGGGACGACCCGCCGTGAAAGATCTAAAAGAGGTGGATGACCCCTTTGAAAAAAAAGGTGGTAGGCCGGTGTTGAACGCTTCAACTTGGCTACTGGAAAAATAAGTTAATAAAATAGTTAAATAAATATAAAATATTATTTATGTAACTAAACATTTTAAAATAAGAGATGAAGGTTATAAAAAATATAAAAAATTACTTTGACCCTAAATAAAATGAAAAAAATGCAATTGATTGTAAAGTATAAGCTATTATTGCAAAAATGCAGATGTAATTATATAAAATGAAGTAAAATATTATAAGTCATATATGTAGGTGTAAAAAATAAATTTGGATGATTAATTCATCATAAAATAACTTGAAGGAGTAATTAATAAATATTTGAAAAATGCAAGAAAATCAGTTTTAAAGCTTTGAAAATTATGAAAACTTATAGAAAATACTTATATGACCCTTGTATATTAAGTAATGATGCAAAATAATATTTTGAATGTATATGGAATACATTATAAAATATGAGGGTAAATTTGGGTATCAACAGTACATAGAAGAGTTACGTTGCTTGAAGCCAAAGAGATCACAAATCTTGTTCATTAACCTATTGTCCAATGGCTTGCCATTATCCATTATTATGTAATGAGGAATGCCAAAGTGATAAATTATGTTTACTCGGATGAAACTTACAATATTTTCCTTCATTACTTCCTAAAGAGCAACAACTTCAACCCATTTTGAAAAGTAGTCAATTGCAGCCAAGATTTATAAGTGTCCACCAGAGAATTTTGGAAATGGTCCAACAACATCTAGTTCCCAAGCGTAAAATGGTCATGATGCAACAGTCGGATGTAGCACTTTAGGAGGATGATGAATAAAATTTGCGTGAAACTGGCAAGCGTTGCATCTTCTAGCGTAGTCCAAGCAATCTTTTACTATCGTTGGCCAATAATATCCATCCTTTTTATATGGAAGTGGAGATTTGGTCCAAACTGATGTGATCCACATACACTAAAATATGTTTCTTGTAAATCTTGGAGTGCTATGTCTTCCCCTAAGCATCACAAGAGTACTTCCTCAAATGATCTTCTATATAGAATATCTTTGTAGTAAAGGAAGCGAGATGCACGGCGGCGGATTTCAGTCCTTCTCCTCGTATTTTCTTGGAGCATCCCGTACCTCACGTAATAGATAATGGTTTTTTTTACATTCTTCCTTATCTATTTTGGAATCAGACACAAGATGCTCGAGTTCATTTTCTTCACTTTCACCCTCATTTGACGGCGATACTACCCATTTTTGGCAGATAGTAACTTGTGCTTGATCAGGCAGGGTTAACGATGAAGCTAGGGTAGCTAAAGCATCATCCTTTCTTGTTTTCTTTCCTAGGAACATGTTGAATAGTCACGTCACCAACCTATCCCATCAATTTTTTTGGCATAATTATGATAATGGGGTATTTCAGGTTTCTTGACCTCATAACTACCTAAAAGCTGGTTGACCAGTAACTGGGAGTCACCAAAGACTTGCAATTGCAACTGCTTCATATTTCCAACCATTTCAAGCCCAAGTATTAGTGATTGATATTCAACAACATTGTTGGAGCATAGTTGTGTCAACATAAAGGAGTAGGGAAGAACCTCCCCTTGAGAAGTGAAAAACACCACACTAGCACCGGCTCCTCCGCCATGTGCAACACCATCAAAGTACATCTTCCATGGAGGTTGTACTTCAACGACCATTGCATCTTCATTAGGTAGTTTATCAATAAGTTCCAAATCATTAGGCATTGGATGATCTACCAAGAAGTATGCCAATGCTTGTCCTTTTACAGCATTTTGAGGGACTTACACAATCTCGAATTGTTGAAATTGGAGGTACCATCTTGCTAGTCGATCACTATGAACAGGGTTTGACATCACGAACTTGATGGGATGTGCTTTAGAAACAAGACGAACAACATGAGCTTGAAAGTAGTGCTTCAACTTTTGAATATATAAGACTAGCGCCAAACATAACTTTTCGATTGGTGAATAATTCAGCTCATTTGGTGTCACCATCCTGCTCAAGTAGTAAAGAGAGTTTTCTTTTCCCTCACTATTTTCTTGGGCCAACAGTGCTCCAATAGACCTTTCTTGTGCCGAAATATATATAGTATCAACGAATTTTCAGGTATAGAGGCTATCAATACTGGAGGCTTCATCAAGTACGCTTTAATACTTTCAAAGGCATTGGTACAGGCTTGGTCCCACTTGAAAGGAACAACTTTCTTCATAAGGCGACTAAATGGTTGGAACCTCCCAACTAGGTTTGAGATGAATCTCCTAAGGTATGCTAGCTTTCCTTGCAGACTTTTTAATTCATGAATTTCCCGAGGCACAGACAGTTTCAAAGTTGCATCTACTTTTGCTTGATCAATTTCGATCCCTTGATATCAGACGATGAACCAAGGAACTTTCCAGAAGTAACTCCAAAGGCACATTTCAATGGATTCATCCTAAGTTGGTACCTCCGAAGCAACTTAAACACCATTCTCAAGTCTTTCAAGTGGTAGCTCTGCTTTCTTGATTTTACCACTAAGTCGTCAACATAAAATTCTACATTCTTGTGGAGAAGGTCATCAAAGATATTTTGCATAACTCTTTGGTAAGTAGCATCGCCATTCGTCAAGCCAAAAGGCATTACCTTGTAGCAATAAATACCCTTTGGGGGTACGAAATGCAGTAAGCTCTTCATCTTTTGGCGCCATGCAAATTTGGTTATAGCCCGAAGAACCATCCATGAATGACATCGAATCACACCCAAGGACAGTGTCAATCATAAGCTTTGGAATAGGAAGCAGAAATTCATCCTTAGGGCATGCATTGTTGAGATCCCTAAAGTTGACACACACTCGAATTTGGCCATTTTCTTCCTTACAGGGACAATATTTGAAACCAATGTTGGGTATTTAACTTTACGAATAAAGCCAACTTCAATGAGTTTGTTAACTTCGGTTTTGATCAGGGGAACCAAGTCCGACATAAAGCACCTTTGAGCTTGCTTAACAGGACGAGCGCCACTCTTGACTACAAGGTGATGGACTGCTGCTTTAGGGTCCAAGCCAAGAATCTCTTTGTAACTCCAAGCAAAGACATCCTTGAAGTCCATGAATAACTCGATATAAGTGCATTCTTCATTGATTTCTAGTAAAGCACTTAGGTAAGTGGTCCTTGGTTCTTGATTTATGCCAAGGTTAACTTCTTTTAAGGCATCAATCATTGTCTTCACCCCTTCTTCAAGTTTTGGGGGAGTATCTTTGACATCCTCATATTCTTGAGGATCTCCGTCACTAAAAGATATGTGGTAACACCAAGAAATATCCCCCAATTTTGTGTCAGCCTTTGTTGAAGATGAAACATTTTGCTTGCCTTCTACAGTGACGTGATATGAAGAGCCCATATGGCCCCTCAAGAGTTAAGTCATTGTTCATAGAAGGGTTACGTTGCTTGAAGCCAAAGAGATCACAAATCTTAGTCATCAACCTAATGTCGAATGGCTTTCCGTTATCCGTTATTATGTAACGAGGAATGCCAAAGCAATTAATTATATTTACTCGGATGAAACTTGCAATATTTTCCTTATTTAATTGCTAAAGAACAACGTTTGAGCCCATTTTGAGAAGTAGTTAGTTGCAGCCAAGATGTATAACTTTCCACCACAGGATTTTGGAAATGGTCCAACAACATCTAGTCCCCAAGCGTCAAATGGCCATGATGCAACGATCAGATGTAGCACTTCAGGAAGCTGATGAATAAAATTTGCCTGGAAGTGGCAATCCTTGCATCTTCTAGCGTAGTCCAAAAAATATTTTACCATTGTTGGCCAATAATGTCCCATCCTTTTTATATGGAACTGGAGATTCGGTCCAGATTGATGTGATCCACATACCCTAGAATGTGCTTCTTGTAAAGCTTGGAGTGCTTCATCTTCCCCAAAGCATCGCAAGAGTACACCCTCAAATGATCTTCTATATAGAGTATCTTTATAGTAAAGGAAGCGAAGTACACAATGGTAGATTTTAGTACTTCTCCTCAGATTTTCTAGGATCATCCCGTAGCTCAAGTAATCGATAATGGGTAGTCACCATTCTTCCTTCTCAGCTTTAGAAACGGCCACAAGATGCTCGAGTTTATTTTCTTCACTTTCACCCTCACTTGGCGATGGTACTACCCATTTTTTACAGATAGTAACTTGCGCTTGATCAGGCAGGTTAGTGATGAAGCTAGGGAAGCTAAAACATCAGCCTTTCCTACGTACATGTTGAATAGTCACATCACCAACCCATCACATCAATTTTTAGCATAATTATGATAAAGGCATAGTTCAGGTTTCTTGACCTTATAGCTACTTAAAAGCTGGTGGACCACTAATTGGGAGTCACCAAAGGCTGCAATTGCAACTGCTTCATATCGACAGCCATTTCAAGCCCAAGTGTTAGTGCTTGATATTCATCAACATTGTTGGAGCAGAGTTGTGTAAACATAAAGAAATAGGGCATAACCTTCCCTTGAGAAGTGACAAATACTACGCCAGCACCGGCTCCTCCGTGATGTGCAAAACCATAAAAGTACATCTTCCATGGAGGTTGTACTTCAACGACCATTGTATCTTCATCAGGTAGTCCATCAGTAAGTTCCCAGCCATCAGGCATCGGATGATCTGCCAAGAAGTCTGCCAATGCTTGTCCTTTTATAGCCTTTTGAGGGACGTACACAATCTCGAATCTAGTCGTTCACTAAGAACATGTTTGACTTTACAAACTTGATGGGATTTGCTTTAGAAGAAGGACAAACAACATGATCTTGAAAGTAGTGCTTTAACTTTTGAATTGAGAATATTAGTGCCAAACACAACTTTCGATTGGAAAATAATTCAGATCGTTTGGTAACATCATCATGCTCAAGTAGTAAAGAGAGTTTTCTTTCCCCTCACTATTTTCTTGGGCCAACAATGATCCAATGGACCTTTCTTGTGCCGAAATCTATAGTATGAACGACTTTCCAGGTATAGGGGCTGCCAAATCTGGAGGATTCATTAAGTAAGCTTTAATACTTTCAAAGGCATTGGTACAAGCTTTGTCCCATTGGAAAGGAATGGCTTTCTTCATTAGGCGGCTGAATTGTTGACACCTCCCAACTGGGTTTGAGATGAATCTCCTAAGGTATGCTAGCTTTACTTACAAACTTTTTAATTCATGAATTTCCCGAGGCTCACGCATTTTCAAAATTGCATCTACTTTTGCTTGATCAGTTTCAGTACCTCGATGCTGGACAATGAAACCAAGGAACTCTCCAAAAGTAACTCCAAAGACACATTTTAATGGATTTATCGTAAGTTGGTACCTGCGGAGCAGTTCAAACACCATTCTCAAGTTTCTCAAGTGGTCGCTCTTCTTTCTTGATTTTACCACTAAGTCGTCAACATAAAATTCGACATTCTTGTGGAGAAAGACATCAAATATATTCTATATAGCACTTTAGTAAGTAGCAACAACGTTCTTCAAGCCAAAAGGCGTTCCCTGTAGCAATAAATGTCCATTTGGGGTATGGAATGCAGTAAGCTCTTCATCTTTTGGCGCCATTCTAATTTGGTTACAAGACCATCCATGAATGACATTTCCTCGTACCCAGTGGTAGCGTCAATCATAAGCTCTGGAATAGGAAGCGAAAATTCATCCTTAGGGCATGCATTGTTGAGATCCCTAAAGTCGACACACACTTGAATTTGGCCGTTCTTCTTCCTTACAGGGACAATATTTGAAATCCATATTGGGTGTTTAACTTCACGAATAAAGACAACTTTGATGCGTTTGTTAACTTTGGTTTCGATCAGGGGAACCAAGTCCGGCCTAAAGCACCTTTGAGCTTGCTTAACAGGATGAGTGCCATTCTTGACTACAAGGTGATGGACTGCTACTTTAGGGTCCAAGCCAGGAATCTCTTTGTAACTCCAAGAAAATACATCCTTGAACTCCTTGAGTAACTCGATATAAGTGCTTACTTCATCGATTGCTAGTAAAGCACTTAGGTAAGTGGTCCTTGGCTCTTCATCTGTGCCAAGGTTAACTTCTTTTAAGGTATCAACCGTTGTCTTCACACCTTCTTCAAGTTTCGGGGGAGCATCTTTAGCATCCTCATCTTCTTGAGGATATCCGTCATTGAAATATATGTGGTAACACCAAGAAATATCCTCCAGTTTCTCATCAGCCTTAGTTGGAGATGAAATATATTGCTCACCTTCTACAACGGCGTGATATGAAGAGCCCACGCTCTCTTCATCTTCATCACATTTCTTTGTGGTAGACCACAATATATGGCTTTACCTTTAGTACCTCATCATACGAAACCACGAGTTTCGTCTATCGCCTCATTCTAGAAGGAACCAGACTTCAAAAATCCTTAGAGATCTTCTGAATTTTGGGCGAAATGGGTTCGGAACTTGTTCCCCTTCTTTAATGGACCCAATCTCTCAAATACGGAAATTCTCATAGTTGGTTTTCCAAGTTGATCAAATACTGAAGGTCTATTAGAGGTGGTAGATGCATCTTCCACGGTGATATAATTATTGCTCGCCCTTCTTATGGAGATGCAAACTGGTGATGGTTTCTTGTACCCTAGACCTTCACGTGGTTGCCTTGTAGCAGCTTCTGATGGGAGCTTCCCTAATTTTGATGGCTCATTGGGATTATATCCAGCTTTTGCAAACATCCAGTACGCATTAGGATCAAAGCCTTCATCCGTATGCTTTGTAAGGAGTGCCACATCGTATGAATGATTTTGGGCCACAAACCGTGTAAGTAGCATTGAGGGAAACTTTATTGCCTCAATTTGTTTGATCGGAAGAGTTAAGTCCCTTAGTATATTGGTTTGGAATTTGGCTGATTCTCCCTCATCTTTATTCTTTTTAGGGACATAGGGTATCATATGAGTTACTTTCTTGCCGTAAGACATAATGTTCCCTTTATGAGATTTATTTGAGTTAGGGTGTACCTCCTCAGCAACAACTTTAGTTTGTCTGCAACCACCTCAGGTTTCTTAGTCGTGGACTCGTCATTCTTGCTATTCGTGGCATCATCAGGTTTTAGCCCCTTCACAATGCGGTTCTTCAAGTAGAATTATGCATCGACGAAGTGTGACTCAGCAACGGTGAATGGCTCATCATTAGAAACTATCTTCTTCTCGACTTCACCCACGTAGTACTTCAAAAATTAATGGTAGGTAGATGGAACCACTTTATTCTCGTGTATCCAAGGCCTTCCAAGCAAGATGTTTTATGAAGTCTTTGCATCAATCACATGCAGCCATGCACTTTATTGCATATCTTCAATGGTGATCCCCAACCTGATCACGCATATGGCTCTTTTCCCCCCTTGGTTGAATCCCTGAATCATCATGCGACTTTCCGAGATTTCGTTCATGGGAATGCCAAGTTCTTTCAAAGTGCGAATCGGCAAGATATTCACTAAGGATCCTCCATCAACCAAAATTCGATTTACTCTTTCATCGCGCATATAGCCAACCAGGTATAATAGGCAGTTATGAAGAGTGTCACATAGTAGAAGATCGTCCTTCGTGAACGTAACTTTTTCCTCACCAGCATTAAATTCTTGAGGAATGGTTCGATTAACTTTTCCAAAGATGGTGCCAATGGTAGGTCATCACTCTTTTCTTCCCCTTTGCTAGCATGGCAACAAAAGGCCTCACTACCATCATGGAAAATTTTCGTGAGAAACTAACTTGGCAAGAACTCCTCCAAGGTCATTGGATGTCGTGGCTTTTGATGGTGGTGAACCTCCACTTTTTATTTTTTCAAATGCTTAACTGGATTCCATTTCCTTGGTCTTTTCACCATCATTTTCCTTGTTGGTTGTTCTATTGATCCTTTTCGTGGGCTCCTTTTGTGGTGCCTATGACGAGTCACCGACGTCCAACCATCATCATTATCAGGTTGATCGTCTTTAACCGTGTTGTTCTCCAGTAATTCTTCATATTTACTTTCTTTAAAACTACAAAATTCATCTGGACTGAATGAGCCAAAGGTGATAGAGACTTGGTTTGCTCTTGCTTTTTCATCTTCGAGCACAATCTTCTTTTTCGAGCCAAGTCCATAACTTTTTCCTTGAAGACAAATCACTTATCCAGAGGGTGGCTCACAAGTCGATGGTTTTTGCAGTAAATTTGGGTCATTCGTTTTACCAGCTTCATTCGGCCGCTTCATCTCCAGAAGCTCAATGAACTTTAACTCGAGGGGTTCTTCAAAAATTGATGGCACATCAGAATCCAGAAATGGGTACTCCTTCTCTTGCATTTCTTTTAGAGTAAACTTTCCACTTGGCTTATCATGGAAATATATAGATTTCATACTCTGCTTCTTGCTCACCTTAGTTGTGAACTTCACAGGTGATATGTTGACATTCATAGCTTCTTTATTTTCAGACTTGGGTACAAACTTGCTCCATTTCTTGAATTCTTGCTTGTCATTACCTTTACGAGGCTCATAGATGGACAACCTTTCATTTCCAGTGGAGGCCATGCTCGACTCCAAGTCATGGGCATGAGTCGCAAGTTCTTCAAATGTGCTAGGCTTGATACCTTGCAAGATATAGCGTATCCTCCAATGCATACCTTGGATGCACATTTCTATTCCATAAGCTTCACTAAGCCTGTCTTTGTATTTGAGGATTGCATTCCTCCAACGATTGATAAAGTCCATAACTGGTTCACCCTTTCGTTGACGAGTATTTGTAAGTTCTATCATACTCATAGTACGTCTCGTTCTATCAAAGCGATTGAGGAACTCTTGCTTTAGATGATCCCAACTATTAATAGATCCAGCCTCGAGGTCTTTGTACCAAACAAAAGCATTTCCTTTTAGTGAGCGGACAAGCATTATTGCACGTCTTAAAGAAATGTGCCACATGTTTCTTTGGATTACCTTTGCCATCAAACTGTTGAAACTTTGGAGGTTGGTAACCAGCAGGCATCTTCGATCTATTGATCCTTGAAGTGTACGACTTTGCGTAGGTAAGGGAGGACTTGGAAGAAACTTCTTATTTATTTTTTATAGTCCTTTAAATAAACTCCTTTAGTTGATTGATTGGAATCATACCTTCCGAAGAGACTAGAATTTCCTTAGTGGATGCAACTTGTCATGGGGGAGGATCAATCCTTGAAGTTATGGGAGCTTGCCCGGTGCATGGGTGGATTCTTCTTCCATCATGATTCCCACTCTGCATGTTAGCTTGTCAATTCTAGCATCTTGATTTTGCATGCACTAGGTCAAGCTAGAAATTACTTCTGTCAAGTTTTCCAATTGCTCCTCCACGAATGAAGTGTGTATCACCATTGCTTGCATGATTGTTGTGGATGAAGGAGAGTATCATGGATTGTCACATAGATTGATCCTAGATTGGATCACGCTATGCGGTGTAGGTGGGGAGGATCTACCACTTGAAGCATCATCATCTTCCTTCACAACAGAGTTCTTTGATCCAGAGAGGTCAAGCAGACCAAGAGTTTTCTTAATTTTTTCAGCAACATTGCTTCCTCCTACTGGTGCATTTGGAAGATCTTGCTCCTTTTGAGGATGAAGATCTGAAAACATGGGTGGAACTTGGGGTGCTTGTTGTCCTAACGAGCTTGCTTTTCTCCTCGTAACTGGTCCAAAGCTTCCAAAGGTAACATCGAGGATGCTTTCCACATCAGCATAGAACCTGTAATTAGCAGTCTTGGCGGAAGTTGAACTGGAGTTGATTTTCTTGGAAGCCATTTCGTTGTTCTTGAACTTTGATGATTGAAAAGTTGAGATGAGAGGTAGAGATCGTCCCACTGGGCGTGCCAGAATTTGTAGACAATAAATTGCGTCGAGGAAAATAAAATCAAGACCGAAAAATATTGCAACAATCGTAGTATTTGATTTCAAGTAATATAAGTGTAAAATCTCTATGAATCCCCTGATTCTTCTTCTGAACATTAAATAAATTCAAGAGACTTTGAGCTTGCTTTTTAATCTATACTTGTTGTCACGAACGAAGATCTTGAATTCAATTTGCACAAATATTGATTTGAACTCGTACTCCTTGAATCTTGATTTGTTCTTTGTTCTTGAGCTTGAACTTGATTTCTTGAACTTTAACTTGATTGCTTGAATCTTGAAACTTGTAGAGATATTTACAGCGTTCTATAAATACAACTGTTTGGAAATAAGGTAAACAATATGAATACAAAATCAGAAGGTGACTCCGAAGCCTGCGAACGGAGTAGCAGGTTTACCTTGAGTCTCCACAGTAACAATCCGCACAACTAGCTAATGATCAATTGACTTTGAAATCCCTGGATCTACACAAAAATGTGCAGAAGTGTAGTATGAGTACACCACAACGATACCCGGCAAGTGTCAAGACTAACCTCAGTGGAGTAGTGACGAGGAACAGTCAAGACACCTACTGGACTAAATAAACTGAGCAAGTATAAGTATAGGAACAACAGAGTATGATCTCATAAAGACTACGCGAAATGGAAAATAATACGGTAATTGCAGTAAGAAAGGAAAACTACAATTATCAGCAGAATACCATAATAATGACAAAGAAGAATGAATAGAAACACAACCTAACTCCGATAATCACAGATAAAGAAAGGATGAGTAACAACTCAACCAAAACGACCGCTTTCACACCAGGTTTTAGCCAAAAACTCCACGAGGTACCAAACCTCAGACTATTCACAATTCACGGGTCCCAATACCTGAACCCTAACACCTGACATATTGTTCTCTCATTACACTTCATAACTGCACTAACGACTCACGTTCCAAATAGAGCCATTCTCATATAGAAGGCAAGTAAACAAGGGTGTGCATCTATGCTCAACAATATCAAGAATCCTCTTTAACCGATAAGAGTGCTTAACTACGTGTATGCTTGTTCAAGTGTTCTAACATAGTTCATGCCAACTAGTAAGTATAGAAAAAGAAATGGCCAGCACGTAGAATGTTTTCTCACAATTTTCCACAAGATAGAACTCACACAGGTAGGTGTACCACTACAAAAATTCAACAACAAGAATGCCCCCAGGCTATCACAAGTCATCACAAATCAATCCCTGACACAACCTACCTTGTCTCGCCACGTGTGCAATAGTAAAGTGAATTCCCGCATTATCTCGCCACACGTGCATAATAATGTTCCCACCTTGTATCGCCACACATGCAACCCACATATATATAGCCCGCCTTGTCACGCCGCACGTGCAAATATCAATAGTAATAATAGCACGGCAGAAATCTCGTGCAACCCCATAACAACAACCGCACGGCAGAAACCTCATGCATCACAATAACAACCGCACGACAAAAACCTCGTGCATCACAACAACAAGTACAATAACTACAATAACAGTAATACAAGGGTACGCCAAATAAATCAACTTAGAAACTCGAGAACTCACAGAAATAGAAGAACAAGTTAACAAGGAGTAGCCACAATAGGGAATTCTAGTCATAGTAAGAACAACTCAACAAGGAAAGAAATAATATATAACAACGGTCCCACAATGTACAGTTCAACAACAAGGGAGCTAACACGAGTCAATTAATTTTAAATAAGGACAAGTCAACTAAGATATAGGATATCTAAACTTCTTTTAAGGTCTAGAAGTTACGAAAAAGATACAACAAATTCAATTAAAGATAAGCAGCGAAAAGATAATCATAACCTCAATTAAGGATGAACAATTTCAGAAGAGATTATTATAATTTCAAATAATGATGATCAGTTTGGAAAAGATAACATGGCAATAGAAGGGTAACAACCTTCAATTAAGTCATATCAGAGTCAAACATGCAATAAGAGTGGATCGCAAAGTAATTAATCGCAATTAAATAAGGTAGAGGTGAAACTAATAATTAAGAAACTTGATCATAACAAAAATAACTTCATACTTAGTGAATACAAGGACCTAATAACTCTAAAGGGCCAGCTTTCCACAAATAAGCCCGAGCACGTTCTCGTCACCTCGCGTACACAGACTAAAACTAGCATAGAAGACTCAAATCCAAAGGGATAGTTCCCCCCACACGAAATTAGGCAAGATACTTACCTCAAAGAAGTAAGACCTATACTCAAAAATGAACATCTCAGAAGAAATGGTCTCCGGACGGCTCAAATCTAACCAAAATAACTTCAAAGTACAAATAAAACTCATAAGAAACTATTTCGGATCATAAAGCCTCAATCTTTATCAAAGTCTAAAAATTGACCCAAAAGTCGACCCTGGGATCGCACCTCGGAACCCGACAAATTTCACAAAACCCGAACACCCATTCTGGTACGAGTTCAACCATATTAAAATTATAAAATTTCGATACCAACTCGCCCCTCAAATCATGATTTTTCATTTTGAATGTTTTCTTCCAAAATCTCCATTTTCCTCAACTCAAAACACAAATTAAATGACAAAAATAAAGATAAAATCACGGAATATAATAAATTCTAGGTGAAGAACACTTACCAATCGATTTTCTTGAAAAACCCACAAAAGAATCGCTCAAAACCGAGCTCTACAAGTTAAGATATGATAAAAATGGCCTAACCCTCGATTTGGAAGATATATTTTGCTGCCCAGGTGTTAAAACATTGCGAACGCGGAGGGGCTTATGCAAACGCGAAACAGGGGATGACAGGATTTCACGATCGCGAATGGGATTATGCTAACACGAAGAACAAATAATTCATCCTCCAAAATTGCACTACACGAACATGGAGGAAGTGATGCCAACGCGATTAAGTTCCAGACACCAGCGAGCCCCTAGGTCCCCGTCTAAACACACCAACAAGTTCCATAACCTATCTCAGACTCGCTCGAGGTCTCAAATCACATAAAAAAACGTCGAAACTACGAATCGCACCATGAATCGAACTTATGAACTTTCAAATCTTCCAACTTCTAAAACTCGCGCCGAAACCTATCAAATCAACCTGGAATGACGTCAAATTTTGCAGGCAAGTCCCAAATAACATAAAGGAGCTGTTCCAACTCTCAGAATCGCATTCTGACCCTGATATCACCAAAGTCAACTCTTGGTCAAACCTCTCAACCTTCAAAACTTCAACTTTTCCAACTTCCGTCAAAATGCTCCAAATTACCCCACAGACCTCCAAATCCAAATCCGGACGCACGCCTAATTCCAAAATCACCATACAAAGCTGTTGCAATCATCGAAAACCCATTCTGGAGCCTCTTACTCAAAAGTCAAATTCCGGTCAACTCTTACCGCTTAAGCTTCCAAAACTTGAATCCTTCTTCTGATTTGACTCTGAATCATCCGATAACTGAATTCAACCATGCACACATGTCAATATACATAATACGGAGTTGTTCAGGACAATCACCAATAAGCCTTAGAGTCAAAATTTCCACCATCCGCTCATCTCCAAAAGACCCGATTCAAAATCCATACCGTGTATCAACCCCAACCAGATGCAATAACTTATGCCTACACCCACAAGGTACGACCATTAAACATGATAGACCACACATAGGCCCATAATAATATTTCTGATCACAATAGTTGCCCGTAATAAAAACCAACATCGACCACCAACCTCACATCCGCTAGAAACCTGTTCCAAATCTCCACAACGCTGACAATGATGTAAGGAACACGAAGACCTCATAATTATAGACCCGGATCAATAAGTCATATCTAACGCCACCGGGCACACATCCTGTAAACTAAAACTCAAATAAGCACAAGACGAAAATGACTGAATATGTAAAGAGAAACACATAAGAGAAATATCAAACAATCCTGACAGACACAACTCTCTATCAGTACAATACTACGAATAAATTTACAAGGAAATCAAAGTACATGAACAAATCACAAGGATTTCATCCTAATATAACTTCCACCGCGGCACGCAGCCCGGCTCAAACATATCAAGTCACATGGAATCGCGAGGGTCTCACCCTCAACTCTGAATCACAGTCGAATACACATCATACCAATTGAAAATATTCCACTAACTCAATTCTGCCAATAAATCACAACACTTACTAACTCTCACCCCGATAGAGTATCAAATCACAAATCGTAACCAAATTACTCAGGAATCACATCAAATCTACCATAATAGACAATAGTAATTCACCTCTAGCCTCGCAACTCTCAATAATGGATAAAAACAAACAATAGACATGGGCTACACCTCATAGAATCTCCCAACAGGGGCAAACACATAAAGAGAATATTAGTCATGAACTCACCCATAGGTGACACAACAAATATGGGAACTCGCCCCGATAAGCAGAACCGAATAAAAATACGAATGGTGCCCCTCTGTAACAAATCAAAAGCATACTTGTATGACATCATCTGGAGCAGCAACCTCCATCCTAATATATGAAACACATCAACGGGCCGGGCCTCCCCCTCCTGGGCGCCCTCTACTCGCCTAAATACCCCACTGTGACACATCTTTCCGCAGTCTAGGACAATCTCTCACCATGTGGATGGTATCTCTACACTGAAAGCAACCTCTCTGTTAATTTGGTTGTAGAAACTGTGTGGTACGGGTACTCTGAGATCCATGAGTACCTGAAACACTGTGCAAAGCCTGAAGTGCAAACTGAACTAGTTGACCCACAAAACCTCGACCATGCTGTAACCTGCCTCTAAAATAAGGACCAGTAGATCTCCCCAGTCTACGAGGCCTCCTCGTCTCCCTGTCCTCTCTCTCCTGACCTCGCCTGTCCTCTCTCTCTTGGTCCCACATGCCCTTTACTAGGCGAGCGATCCTTACCACCTGCCGAAATGAAACATCCAACGCTAACTCCCGAGCTGTGCTGAACCGAATATCATGCATGAGCCCCTCAATGAATCTACGAACACGCTCTGTAACTGTAACGACCAAAACAGGTGCATGTCTGGCCAAATCATTGAATCTAATGGCATACTCTGATACTGACATGGTGCCCAGGCGTAGCTGCTCAAACTCTGCGCGCCATGCATCCTGAAGGGACTGAGGGAAAAACTCTCTCAGGAATATCCCCGAGAACTGAACCCATATAAGTGAAGTTGCCTCGGCCAGGCTACCCAACGCATACGCCCGACACCACGGATAAGCTGCTCCCTCGAGCTAGAACGTAACATAAGCAACCCTGTTCGTCTCCATAATACCTATAGTACGAAGAATGCGGTGACACTCCTCTAGAAAACTCTAGGCATCATCTGTCGCCAATCCACCGAAGGTAGGAGGGTGGTACTTCTTCTACCTCTCAAGTCTAAGCTGTTCTTCCTCATATGTTGCTACCCTAACCATGGGCTGAACTGGAACCACATGTTATGTCGCCATGACACCTGGAACCTGACCATCGTGAACTCGCTGCTCTGGAGTGTGGGCGGCGGGAGTCTGAGCTCCTCCCTCGTCTGTGAAGTAGGTGGTGCAACCAGAAACAACCCCTCCTGAGTCAATGTACCAAACATGCTCAGGAGCTGTGCTAAGGTCCATTGAAGTCCGGGGGTAACAACAAGCGCCTCTGATACCTGCCCCCAATTGGAACTACTGGTGGCTCCTCAACTGCTGCTCTGATAGGCGCCCTAGCTGCAGCATGTGCTCCTCTTTGGCCTCTGCCTCTGCCCCTAGTGACACCTGCTTCGGGTCAGCGTCATCAGTAACTGAAGCTCGTGTCCTCACCATCTGTGAGAGAATGAAATGATAAAAGTTCAAACTTCGAGATCAATGAACTCACACGATAGGAATGAAAGAAGTGAAACTGTCCTAATAGTTTCGTAGCCTCCCGTACCAATCCGCAAGGTTTCTACTAAACTGGCTTATGACTCGTATCACCTATGAACCTAGAGCTCTGATACCAACTTGTCACAACCCAAATATCCCTCCGTAGGAGGTCGTGATGACACCTAGTCTTAAGGACTAGGTAGGCCTAATATTCATTGAAATAATTGTAGCTAGGTTGAAATGGAATTCTAGAAGTGGGAGTAGGTTTATAGTGTCATTTGTGACAGGTCTGAAAAATTTGAGGTCATTCGGACATGGTTTGGTAGGTTTCAGCGTCGTTGGTGGATTTTGGAAATTTAGAAGTTCTTAGGCTAGAATCCGGTTGATTTGGTGTTTTGGCGTTGTTTTGAGTGTTCTGAAGGTTCGACTAAGTTCGGGTAGTGATATATGATATTTTTTAATTATTGGTCGAGGTCTCGAGGGGCTCGGGATGGTTTCGGATAGTTAACGGATCGAATTTGTGAAGTTTGAATCAGCTGGTGTAATTCTGCTGGTGCGGCCGCACCTGTGGATGGGGAGCCGCAGGTGCGATGGTCGTAGATGCGGGTGGCTTGTCACGGATGCGGAAATTGGCCAGCTAGGTAGTTGGCGCAGCTGCGGAAGGAGTGTCGCACCTGCGAGCCCACATGTGCGATGGAGTAACCGCAGATGCGGAAGTTGGTCGGTAAGTGGAATGCGCATGGTGCGCACAAAGGACCGCAAATGCGGATCCACAGGTGCGAGTAAGGGGTCTGCAGGTGCGGAGACCCCTGGGAAGAACCTATATAAAGCCCACTTCGCGAATTGTTTCCCTTTTTCCACCATTGTTGAATGATTTTGAGCTTTGAGGCAGTGTTTTCAAGGAAGAATTAAGAGATATCAGAGAGGTAAGTCGTTTGGGTTTATTTACGTGTGTTTATGATGTTTTTCCACTGATTAGCCATGAAATTAGTAGGGGTTTAGGGTGAAATTGAGGGAGTTAGGGCTTGAGTTTTGGAGAGTTTTAGGTGAGGATTTGAGGGACCAAACGGAGTCCGATTTTGATGAATTTTATATGGTTAGACTCGGGAGAGGATGTGGTTTATGATTCTGCCATTTTTGACTGATTTTGAGATGTGGGATCAGGGGCCGGATTTTAACCTATTTCAGATTTTGGCCTATTTTTGTAGTTTTTCTTGTGGAATTCGATTCTTTAGCCTATGTTGACAGTGGTATTCTTATTTTGGTTAGATTCGGAGATTTTGGAGACCGAGTCCGGAGACGAGGGCATCTCGGAGTAGGATTTTACGTTGTTAAGGTAAGTAACAATTTTAACTCTGGCTTTGAGGGTATAAACCCGGAGAATTTGATATCATGTGATTGTTTGGAGGTGATACCCACGCTAGGTGAAATGCATGTGAGTGTGCATCGCGAGGGGTTGAGACTTGGTCTATCCCGTGAGGCCTAATAGCTATTATCTATGGTTATGTGTTTACTTGTTGTTGAACTTGTCTGCCTTCATGTTAGAGATCATTCTTAGGCTTTACTCATGCTTACATTATTTGCATCGGTCATAGAAATTCTTATACATGTTTACCACAGTCTTTGTTATTTTGCTGATATGCTGTGATATTTGATTTGGGTTGTGTTCCCTCATTTGTTGTGAATTTTGAGGCTCGAGAGGTACATGACTGAGTGAGCCGGAGGGTCAGTTGTGAAATATTTGATATGATATGATATCATAGCGCGTGAGTTGTCCACGTAGCACGTGAGTTGACCGTGCAGATCCAGATATTGATACCATAGCGCGTGAGTTGTCCACGTAGCACGTGAGTTGACCGTGCAGATCCAGATATTGATACCATAGCGCGTGAGTTGTCCGCATAGCACGCGAGTTGACCGTGCAAATCCAGGTATTGATATTATGGAACGTGAGTTGTTTGTCCAGCACGTGAGTTGTCTGTTCAGCACGTGAGTTGTCCGTGCTTTAGCGCTTGGGCTTTGGGAGCCCTTCCAGAGTCTGTACACACCCCCAGTGAGCACATGTACCTATTGAGTGTTGAGTATATTGAGTGTTGAGTGCGAGCGCCGAGTGATGAAGTGACATTGCTGTGAGGTTTCATTTACTTTTGCTATTGCTACATTTTAACTGTTAATTTCTCGTAGCACTTGTTGATTTTATGGAATTTACCTGTTTATCCCTGTTTATATTCTTAAATTGTGAAAAGAAATAATTGGACTATTTTGCTTAGCTCGTCACTACTACTCAGTTCCTTAGTTATTTCTGTTACTACTGTCTCGGTTGTACTCATACTACACCCTACACTTTATGTGCAGATCCAGGTGAGTTAGAGAGAGACGATCGTTGAGTTCAGGCCGGCTATCTTTGGAGACTGCAAGGCAGCTGCTAGCGTCCGCAGGACCTTGTTACTCCTTTTATCATTTCTTCTTTTGGACTGTATTGACAGTTAGACAGTTTATATATCTTAGTTCATAGTTTTATACGCTCATGACTTAGTGACACCCTGATGTTTGGGCTCATTTCCGTATTTTCTATATTTTATTTAGAGTTGATTTAGTTTATGAAAAATTTAAATGTTGGAGATGTTTTATTAATTTCTTATAATTGATTTAGTAGTAATATTTTAGGAAAGAGGCTTGCCTTGTAACACGATAGGTGCCATCTCGACCATGGTTAGATTTTGTGTCGTGACAACAATATTTCAAAGTGCGGTCAGACAACTGAAAGTGCGGACCACACAATTTTGAGTGCAACCGCACAAAACCAGGTTCAGACTACTGGTTCCCTAATGTTCCAAAGTGCGGTCGCACACATTTTTCTGTGGACCGTATAATTTTTCTGTGGACCGCACAAATTTGAGTGCGGTCTGCACTTTTCATGCATAACATTTACCCGTAACTCAAGATCTGCGGATCACACAATTTTGTGTGTGGAAGCACAATTCAAACTAAAATGGCACTGACTTAGGTTTTGCAATTTTTTGAACAATGTAGACATGTTATTGGCAAATTAAACATGGTATATGAGTTACCCATTCCCCAGTGAGTGCATATGATATTACCCACACAATTTTAAGCACGTATGATGAACATTTGACATTTTAGTCCTAAAAATAACTATACTAATTAAGAACAAAAACTAAGAAAAATTGAAAAAATCTAAACATGAATTGAACATACCAATGATGAAGGATGCAAGGGTGAATCTAAACTAATGAAATGATTGTGGAGTGTGAAACAATTTGTGTGCACTATGTTTGCTTAGGTCTCAAGAGTTCAGAGTGAGTAAAGTTGTGAATAGTTCTATGAGGACCTATTTATAGGTTGACCAAAGTCGGTCTAAAATGCAGCTGAGTGCGGCCGCAAGTGCGGTTCACACTCTTTACCTGAACCAAGCTGATGTTCTGCAGTCCGCACAAAAGTGAGTGCGGCCACAGAAATTTGTGCGGATCCCACAAGTTCATGTGCGGACGCAGAATGGCTATTTCTCTGCAATTCCAAACTGCAGAGAGTTGGATTTTTGGGTCTCCAGTTGTGCGGCCGCACAAAGAATTGTGCGGCCGCAAACTCCTCTCTGCTGTTGCATTCACTATTGTACGGTCCTCACCTTTTCAACACTTGGCCTATTCTTTTGAGCAAAGTACCTGCAGTGCCTTTTCCTCGGCCTGGGGAGGGTTCACCTATCCCTTTAGATATATCACTTCTTCCTCTTTATTGAACCATTGTATGCAATACGGAGCACATAAGTCAGTTAAAGTTCATAAGCATGTTAACAGTTGCAGTAAAACAGTGTACAAAAGAGATAGTGCAGACCGCATAATATTGAGTGCGACCGCAGAGTGCATTGTGCGGACAACACAATTTCGAAGTGAGGTTGCACTACTGAATATGTGGATCGCACAATTTTGAGTGCGGCCGCACAAAACCAGGTTTAGACTACCGGTTCTCTGATGTTCCAAAGTGCGGTTGCACACTTTTTTCTGCGAACCGCACAATTTTGAGTCTGGTCCACACTTTTCATGCATAACATTTTTCCCTAACTAAAGATCTGCAGACCGCACAATTTTGTGTGTGGCCGCACAATTCAAACTAAAACGGCACCTACTTAGGTTTTGTAATTTTTTGCACAATGTAGACATGCTATTGGGAAATTTTACATGGTACATGAGTTACCCATCCCCCATTTAGTTCATATGATATTACCCACACAATTTTAAGAACGCATGATGAGCATTTGACATATTAGTCGTAAAAATAACTATACTACTTAAGAACAAAAACTAAGAACAATTGAAATCCACTAAGAACACAGGTGTGACATCCTCGCCTCAATAGTTGACTCACATATACCATGCTCTATTCATAATCC
>ML369071.1:10673-23834 GCA_005239525.1 Nicotiana knightiana
ATCAAGTAATCCCAAAAGCATGAGCCATATCAGGGTTTGATAACTCTACATTTATAACAAAAGGAGAAATTGAGCTTAGCACTTATGCCGAGGGGGTGAGCAAAAGTACCAGGTTCCAAGTCATCGATACTAACATGACTTATAACGTGATCATTGGAAGGCCATGGATCCACGACATGAAAGCGATACCCTTCATGTTGCATCAGGTAATTAAATTTCCCTCTGAATGGGGGATTCAACAAATCAAAGGAGATCAGCAGACCGCAAGAAATATAAACTCTATGGTACACTACAACAAGAAAATAGAGGTGGAAGAATTACGAGATAAGGGAATCTCCCAAGCAGGTAACACAGCCCAAACAAGCATGGAAGAAATTACTACCCAAATAGGTACGAAAGGTATTATTGCTGAAACAGGCACGAAAGAAAATACTTATGAGAAGGAAAATCAAGTTACCACGGAAGGTATACTATACCACACAGATACAGATTCCAGACCGAACGTCATTCGTGAATCGGAGGAAGACATCAAAACAACTGTGGAGGAGCTCGTAGCTGTTCCATTATCTGAACAAAAGCCTGAGCAGAAAGTGTATATAGGCACGAGGCTAGGCCCCACTCAAAGAGGTAAGTTAATTGATTATTTAAAGGCTAACGCAGACTGCTTTGCGTGGTCCCACTTAGATATGACAGAAATCCCGTCAGAAGTGATGACTCATAAACTAAATGAAGATATATAATTCATACCTATTAAGCAGAAGAAAAGAAATCAAGGACCATTCAAGAACCAAGTGATCGACGAGGAGGTACAATTTTTTTTGAAGATTGGTTCGATGCGAGAGGTAACGTACCCTAACTGTCTAGCAAAAACCGTGGTAGTACCTAAAAGAATGGAAAGTGGAGGATATGCGTACATTATACTGCTTTAAACAAAGCATGCCCCAAAGATTCATTCTCATTACCTCATATAGATCAAATGATTGATGCCACCGCATGTCATGAACTATTAAGCTTTCTAGATGCATAGTTTGGTTATAATCAGATTAAAATGGATCCTTTAGACAAGGAAAAAACATCCTTTATCACGAACAAGGGGACTTATTGTTATAATGTCATGCCTTTTGGCCTAAAAAAGGCTGGAGCCACCTATCAAAGGCTAGTGACCAAGATGTTCTAAGAACATCAGGGAAAAATGATGGAGGTTTACATTGATGACATGCTGGTAAAGTCAACACAGGCGGAAGATCATTTCCAGCACCTTTCTACTACTTTTGATATTCTACGCAGGTATAATGTGAAGTTAAATCCAGAGAAATGCGCTTTTGGAGTGCAATCAGGTAAATTTTTGGGTTTCCTTGTGTCAAACAGAGGAATAGAGGTAAATCTCGCTCAAATTAAAGCTATAGAGGAATACCTGATATTTTAACAAATAAAAAAGAAGTTCAAAGACTGACAGGGATAAAAGCAGCTTTGGGTAGGTTTATTTCTAAATCTTCCGAAAAAAGTTTTAAATTCTTCTCAGTTCTCAAAAAGCAGAATCAGTTTGAATGGACTGAAGAATGTCAGCAAGCCCTCAAGAACCTGAAGATTTATCTATCGAAACCACCACTACTTTCAAAGCGAAAAGAAGGGGAAAGATTGTACATCTACCTGGCTGTCTCAGGAATTGCTATAAGTGCAGTATTGGTAAGAGAAGAGAAAGGTAAACAATCACCTGTCTATTATGTAAGTAAACTTTGCTAGATGCTGAGACTAGATATCCACATCTGGAAAAGTTAGCCTTAGCTTTAATAATGGCATCTAGAAAATTACGACCCTATTTTCAATGCCACCCAATCACCATTGTGACCTGATATCCTTTAAGAAATATTCTGCGTAAACAGGAATTGTCAGGAAGATTATCCAAGTGGGCCATAGAATTAAGTGAGCATGAAATAATCTATCAGCCTAGGACTGCAATTAAGTCTCAAATACTAGCTGATTTTGTTGCTGACTTTAGTAATAGCATTGTATCTGAAGTAGAAAAAGAGTTACAACTCTTTAACGATGTTAATCCAGGACTATGGACCTTGTTCACCGATGGTTCTTCAAATATAAAGGCGTCGGCTTAGGCATAGTCTTGATATCACCTACGGGTGAAAAGACACGGCAAGCTATAAAGTGTTATCCTATCACTAACAATGAAGCAGAGTACGAAGCTGTTATTGCAGGGCTTGAACTCGCACGAGAGCTCTCAATCGAGCAAATTGTGATCAACAGCGACTCCCAACTGGTAGTAAATCAGATACAGGGGACTTACATCGCTCGAGAGACTAGAATGCAACAATATCATGAAAAAGCACGAGAGCTCGTGAGACAATTCAAAACATGGAAGGTAATGCAAATACCTAGAGAGGAAAATGCAGAAGCATATGTGTATTGGTAAAAAAGAGTTTCACACGTAAGCCAGCTCCGTGGACACATGAAAACACGATAGCTGGACGTAACTCTTTGAAGAGGTACGGTACAAAAAGGCACGGTTAAATAAACCCACGGACTTATCAGCCACGGGAAATTCAACTTGATCAAAAAGGGAGAGAGGCTCGGTCAGAATGAATCTAGACAAAATTACGGGCAGATTCAAGGACCCACAATTGATTACTCGAACGTTATGTAACTGAACCCCTATTATCGTTATCCTTTATAACGCCTCATTAATGTCATAATTAGTCATTAATGAGTAACCATAGCATGCGTCGTACGTTATAAGAATCTCCTATATAATGGAGGGGAATACAACTTGTATATGCATCTGATTCTCGAATATAATCAACTTCGATCTTTTATTTCTGTAATATTGTCTATTATTCATTTTTCCTATTATCTTGATTATCAGTAATCCGTATTCATCTTAAAAATAAGCTTTAGTCAAAGAGTCTAATTATTTGGTTAAACAAATTGGTTCCATTACCGGGAAACTGATAATCTTTGTTTACTTTCAAAGTGATATCCTTTGAATTATGTCAAACCCCAATGACAACAACCAGCAAATAAGTGGAACCCCAGTTCCATCACCTTCAGGAACCCCACGTGGTTCGAGGGAATAATCCCCAGAAAGATCTAATAACAACCATGGTAATAATGATCAAACTGTGGAACAAGATCATGTAAAGCAAATGATTGCAGAGTATGTGAGCCAAGCTTTGCAAGAATTTGCGAGAGGATTACCAGCAGCATTGCCGACACCGCCAACGCCACCCCCCCATAACACCATCACCATGGAAAATCCTCCATCTGGGTTGGCAAACTCAGGAAGAGGAGATACTCCTAATGAATCTCTTGAAACGAGACCAGGTATATCTAATAACTTAGAATACAAAATTTATTGTTAACCATGCAGAAATTAATGAAGGAGCAAGACGATCGCATCGAACAAATTCCTGGTGTACCGCTTGTCATCAAAGGCATCGATGTTGATAGATATTTTCAACAACCGTGGAAGCCAAGTGCGGCACCTTTGCCTATACCCAAGAAGTTTAAAATGCATGGCATTCCAAAATATGATGGAACAACTGACCCACGCGACCATGTGACTGCTTTCACAACTGGGGTAAAAGGCAACGACTTAACGAAACAAGAGATTGAATCAGTCCTTGTCAAAAAAATTGGGGAAACACTTACCAAAGGGGCTCTAACCTGGTATTCTCTTCTCCCTGAAAATTCTATTGACTCTTTTGCTGAGCTTGCAGATTCGTTTATAAAAGCACACTCTCGTGCACAAAAAGTTGAGAAGAGAATGGAAGACATATTCAAAATAAAAAAAGGAGACACGAAACTACTCTGAGAGTTTGTAGATAGGTTTCAACGAGAAAGAATGCAGTTACCCAGGGTGCCTGATAACTGGGCAGCCATAATATTTGTAAGCAACTTGAACGATAAAAGCTCAGAAGACACCAAGCGACTTAAGGAGAATCTAAGAGAATTCCCCGCCACAACATGGAACGATGTATATAACAGGTACAACACTAAACTCAGAATAGAAGAAGATATCATTGCTCGTTTGAGAGATGAAGATCATTCCAGATTCAGACGCCCTGAATCAGATAGAAGATCAGGTTAAAACAGGTACGATCCTTACTTAGGACCCTCGGGACGCGATATCCTCCCCAGGTTAGAAAACACTAGGCCGGACTATAGACTACAAGGAAGAGATTAGGAAGAGATGTAATCTCATCCTCGTCTAGATCCAGAAAAAGATCGATATGAATGACCTAGAGGTAGTACTCAAATTGGGGATCATACCTTTAACGTAAGTACTACTGAACTTGTCTCAATATTGAAGAACATGGAGACAAGGTTAAGTGGCCCAAAGAGATGCAGTAAAATCCAAGTAGAAGAAACCCATATCACTGGTGTGAATTTCACAAAGATCATGGGCACAAAACTGCGGATTGCAGATTTTTACAAGGTGAAGTAGAAAATTTGTTAAAACAGGGCTATTTAACAGAATTGTTTAGTGATAAAGGTAAACATGCATATATGCGGAATAGGTAGGAGCCCCCGAAGTCTCCTTCTCCAAAACGAACCGTTAACGTAATACACGGGGGTGAAGAAGTATATAGAGTGATTTGCAAAACAACCACAAAGTTCACAATTACACACGGGAAACGTGCTCGTGGAGAAGACGATATAACCTTCGATGATGCAGATANATCCACGCAGTTCAGTCAGTATCATTTCGCTAAGAGTCGTGGAAGAAATGCTACTGGGAATGAAGTAATCCCAAAAGCACGAGACATATCTGGGTTTGATAACTCTACGATTATAACAAAAGGAGAAATTGAGCTTAACACTTATGGTGAGGGGGTGATCAAAAGAGCTAGGTTCCAAGTCATCGATACTTACATGGCTTAGATCATTGGAAGGCCATGGATCCCCGACATGAAAGCGATACCCTCCACGTTGCATCATGTAATTAAATTTCCCTCTGAATGGGGGATTCAACAAATCAAAGGAGATCATCAGACCGCAAAAAATATAAATTATGTGGTACACTACAACAAGAAAATAGAGGTGGAAGAATTACGAGATAAGGAAATCTCCCAAACAGGTAACACCGCCCAAACAGACATAAAAACATTACTGCCCAAATAGGTATGGAAGATATTATTGCTGAAAAAGTCACAAAAGAAAATACTTACGAGAAGAAGAGTCAACTTACCACGGAAGGTGTACTATACCACACAAATGTGGATTCCAGACCGGACGTCATTCATGAACCGGAGGAAGATGAGCACAACAAAATAACTACGGAGGAGCTCGAGGCTATTTCGTTATCTGAACAAAAACCTGAGCAGAAAGTGTATATAGGCACGAGGCTAAGCCTCACTCGAAGAGGTAAGTTAATTGATTATTTAAAGGCTAATGCAAACTGTTTTGCGTGGTCCCACTCAGACATGACAGGCATCCCACCAGAAGTGATGACTCATAAACTAAATGAAGATCTATCCTTCGTACCTGTTAAGGAGAAGAAAAGAAAGCAAGGACCATACAAGAACCAAGTGATCGACGAAGAGGTACAGAACTCTTGAAGATTGGTTCGATACGAGAGGTAACATACCCTAACTGGTGGGCAAACACCGTGGTAGTACCTATAAATAATGGCAAGTGGAGAGTATGCGTAGATTATACTGATTTAAACAAAGCATGCCCCAAAGATTCATTCACATTGCCTCATATAGATCAAATGATTGATGCTACCGCAGGTCATGATTTATTAAGATTTCTAGATGCATATTCTGGTTATAATCAGATTAAAATGGATCTTTTAGACGAGGAAAAAACCTCATTTATCACGAATAGGGGAACTTATTGTTAATAACTCATGCCTTTTGGCCTAAAAACGCTGGAGCCACCTATCAAAGGCTAGTGACCAAGATGTTTCAAGAACATATGGGAAAAATGATGGAGGTGTACATCGATCACATGTTGGTAAAATCAACACAAGTACAAGACCATTTCCAGCACCTATCTACTGCTTTTGATATTTTACGCAGGTATAATATGAAGTTGAATCCAGAGAAATGCGCTTTTCGAGTGCAATCAGGCAAATTTTTGGGTTTCCTTGTATCAAACAGAGGAATAGAGGTATATCCCGCTCAAATTAAAGCCATAGAGGAAATACCTGATGTTTTAACAAAGAAAAATGAGGTTCAAAGAGTGATAGGAAGAGTAGCAGCTTTGGGGAGGTTTATTTCTAGATCTTCCGAAAAAAGTTTTAAATTCTTCTCAGTTCTCAAAAAACAGAATCAGTGCGAATGGACTGAAGAATGTCAGCAAGCCCTCAAGAACCTGAAGATTTATCTATCAAAACAACCATTGCTTTCAAAGCTAAAAGAAGGGGAAAGATTGTACATCTACCTTGTTGTCTAAAAAATTGCTGTAAGTGAAGTATTGGTAAGAGAAGAGAAAGGTAAACAATCACCTGTCTATTATGTAAGTAAAACTTTGCTAGATGTTGAGACCAGATATCTACATCTGGAAAAGTTAGCTTTAGCTTTAATAATGGCATCTAGAAAATTACGACCTTATTTTCAATGCCACCCAATCACTGTTGTGACCTCATATCCTTTAAGAAATATTCTGCATAAACAAGAATTATCAGGAAGATTAGCCAAATGAGCCATAGAACTAAGTGAGCATGAGATAATTTATCAGCCTAGGACTGCAATTAAGTCTCAAATACTAGCTGATTTTGTTGCTGACTTTAGTAATGGCATTGTATCTGAAGTAGAAAAAGAGTTACAACTCTTTAACGGTGTTAATCCAGGCATGCTGACCTTGTTCACTGATGGTTCTTCAAATGTAAAAGGCAATGGCTTAGGCATAGTCTTGGTATCACCCACGGGTGAGAAGACACGGCAAGCTATAAAGTGTTATCATATCACTAACAATGAAGCAGAGTACGAAGTTGTTATTGCAGGGCTTGAACTGGCACGAGAGCTCTCAATCAAGCAAATTGTGATCAACATCGATTCCCAACTGGTAGTAAATCAGATACAGGGACTTACGCTACACGAGAGACTAGAATGCAACGGTATCTTGAAAGAGCACGGGAGCTCGTTAGACAATTCAAAACATGGAAGGTAGTGAAAATACCTAGAGAAGAAAATGCGGAGCCAGATGCATTAGCTAACCTCGCAGCAGTCACGTAAGTAACGAACAAAGACAATACAATTGTCGTTCAATTATTTCATTCAATAATAGACCAGGACAGGAATGATGTAACTTTTAACAACCTAACCTGGGACTAGAGAAACGAAATTCTTAATTTTTTGTAGAATGACACCGTGCCTGAAGCTCAAGCACTACGCCGCAAAGCTGCATGGTACTGCCTTATTCGCAACCTACTTTATCGCAAGATGTTCGGGGGACCCCTAGCTAAATGCCTTGGACCTAACCAAACGGAATTTGTGATGAAAGAAGTCCACGAATGACACTGTGGAAATCACTCAGGGGCTAGATCCTTAGTGAAAACACTAATTAAAGCCGGATACTATTGGCCTAAGATGGAAGAAAAATCCGAGAATTTCATATCCAAATGTGACAGATGCCAAAGGTTTGCCAATAACATGCATCGACCAGCGGAATTATTACATCCAATAATATCCCCATGGCCTTTCATGAAATGGGGTATGGACATAGTAGTACCTCTTCCCACAGCTAAAGGACAAGTATGGCTTTTACTCGTACTAACCGACTATTTTACAAAATGGGTAGAAGCAGAAGCATTCAAACAAGTGCGAGAAAAGGAAGTTAAAAGCTTCTTATGGCGAAACATAATATGTCGATTTGGAATACCAAAGGAGATCGTTTGTGATAATGGCCCACAATTCATAGGCTCGCAAATCACAGAATTTCTTCGAGAGCTGGCAAATCAAGCGGATCACCTCAACGCCTTACCACCCCGTGGCTAATGGTCAAGCTGAGTCAACAAATAAGGTCATCATCAACAACCTAAAAATCGGTTGGGTAAAGCCAAAGGAAACTGGCATGATGAGTTACTAGTGGTATTATGGGCATACAGAACGACTTCAAAAATAGCCACGGGAGAAACTCCTTTAGCACTTGTTTATGGCTCAGAAGCCTTAATACCTGTAGAGATTGGCGAACCAAGTATAAGGTTCTCGACGGCCGTGGAAGGTGAAAATAGCGACGAATTAAGGACCAACCTGGACCCGCTCGAACCACGGAGAGAAGCAGCATTGATACGAATGGCAGCTCAAAAACAAATCATAGAGCGTTATTACAACCGTAAATCTCATCTCAGGTACTTTAAAATTGGGGACTTCGACCTCAAAAAAGTCTTTCAATCAACAAAAGAAGCAGGTGCAGGAAAGCTAAATCCAAACTGGGAAGGACCTTACAAAATCCGAGGGATAGCTGGAAAAGGCACCTATGAGTTGGAAGCTATGGACGGAAGATTTCTACCAACCACCTGGAACGCCATCCATATAAAGAAGTATTAATTCTAAAAATAAAAGAATATGGACGGCAGATTTCTACCAACAAGATGGAACGCCATCCATCTAAAGAAGTATTACTTCTAAAAAGAAAAGAATACCCCCCCCCCTCCGTCAGGTATCACACGTTCGATTTTATTTTGAACATTTAAAAATTTTACTAACTTTTTTAGATGATAGGCACAAAGCTAACCCATCACCAGATGATGATATTAGACCTGCAAAGACGCGAGGAAATAACACAATTCCCGGTCTAGGGTTACACTTTCTTCAAGTCTCTAACATCCTCTGAGGCACGGGACAGCTGCTCCGCGAACGAAGACTCCAGAACACTCTTGTCTTTGTCAGCTTGACTGCAAGAAGCCCGCTCCACTGCTAGTTCTGCTGCCATAAGTCTCATCTGCCACTTCAAGGTACTCCTCTCCTCTTCTAAAGCGTCCATGTCAATCCTTAGGCTATCATACTGTGCTTTCCAATTATCAACTTCTGCATGCAATTCTCTTGTCTCTTGGTCTGTGTTTGAAATCCTCTTCATAAGCTCCATGCCTATGAGGTTAATCTACAAGAAATAAACCAGTTAGATATGGTAAATTTCATATACGAGAGTGAAAGAGGATAACTTACACCATACCTTCAAAGAAGTATGCACGACCTTATTTGCCCATGTAAGAGCACCGTGGCTAGCTAGCTTTGCTTTCTCAGCGGGACCTATTAAAGGCTTGAGCCACACTTCAGGCTCACCCGTCTTCTTAAAAAGGTTTCCCTCAGCTGGAACCTCTATTACCACCTGCCGCATCTCTCTGCTCGAAGACCGTACTTCCCTAACGGAAGGCATGGAAGCAGGCAGAGATGGAACAACAACAGGCACGGAAGGTTGAGGAGCTGGAGAAGCCACGGGCAAAAGAGCAAGCACGAAAAGTTGAAGAGTTGAAGAAGTTACAGGCAAAGCAGCAGCAAAAGTTGAGATAGCCAAAGGAATAGACGAAGCAACTTCTCTTAAAGAAGCAGGAAAGACAACAGCCAAAGGGACGTCGTCAGGAGCAAGATCAATACCATCACGAAAAGGGGAATGTGAAACATTATCAAAGACAGGGGGCTCGATCACAGACACGGAAGGCAAGGTTGAGGCAGCAGGCTCGTCATCTAAAACCATTCGCCTTCTCCGTGGCTTGTGCACTAAAGCACCCTCTTCCTCTTCCTCCACAGAACGAGATTCACTAATCTTCCTCTTCGAGGAAGATGAACCAACAATATTTTCCTGGGCTTGAGCCAAGGACATCTTCGGGATAGAGGAAGCAGACACCCCACAAGTAGAGAATCCTATTAAAAAGGGAAAAAGTTAAACGACAAAAGAAAAAAGACTCGAGTAAGGAAAGAAGCAAGAACAAATTCTTCACTTACCGTGGGTCTTTGCTTGCCAACTGTACCTCCCAGCGAGGTAATTCCAAGATCTTTCTTCAGAAGGAGCAACAGATAACAATTTTTCTACCCAATCACGAATACCGGAGAAATTCTCGACAGTATTCATGATTGCTGAAAGGAGTCAAATAAACAGACACGGTGTTAAATAAAACATATCAAGTCAAAATAAGAAAAAGTAAATGTGAGCTAAAGCATACTCACGTGCGTGATTCCACTTCTCAGGGAAAGGAAGATTTTCTTCACCCACTAAACCAGCAGTGGGTACAGCGACATACCGAAGGTACCAACCCCTATCCTTATCGTCTCCAAGGGTTACTAACATTCTTTTGCTTCTAGCAGTCAAAGTAAAAACCCCTTCACAAAATAAGGTAGGAGAGTAGAGGTGAATAAGATGGTTGAAGATTAAGGAATCGAGGCTAAAGAAGCCAAACTCCTAAGGCATGCGACAACTCGCCACTTAAGCGGGCCAACTTGTCCTAAGCATATATTGAAAAAACGGCAAAACTCAATTATAACTGGGTCAATGAGGGGTCTAAACCCTAAAGTGAAAGGATACGTATAAACAAAAGAATAACCCGTCTTGTAAGATGTTATTCTTTGATTGTTATTCGGAATATAGACAGGAAATTCATATTTCCAAAAGCATTCCCTACGAACAAGGGAAATCTGACCCTCAGTTATAAGGGTTGTATATCTTTCTACACTATCAAGAGAAGAAGATTGATATACAAGAACTTGACTATCCCTAGCGAAAACAAACTCAGCAGGGACAATTTCATCGACTCCAGGTTCATGAAGGTGTTCGCCTCTACCTCTAGACGAAGATCGAGAAACCCTAAATCTTGGAGTAACTGGAGATCTAGTGAAAGGAGAAGGAACTATTTGAGAAGAAGAATAGCCCCTCGAAGGAGTGGATCCTAGACTTCTAAGTCTACCACCCCTCCAACTCCTAGTCAGAGCAGAAGATGGCGCTAAGCTTTCAATGTCTATTACTCTTTGAGGTTGGTTTGAAGAAGACATGTTTACACAGGCAAAGAAGAAAGTTTTTTTACAAAAAACAGAATTAGAAAAGTGTTTCGTGGAAGCAAAGAAAAGAAAACATGTATTTATACTTGAAGACAACCATCAAACATGATGAAAAAGGAAAATAATGATAAA
This sequence comes from Nicotiana knightiana, assembly GCA_005239525.1. Taxonomy (NCBI): domain Eukaryota; kingdom Viridiplantae; phylum Streptophyta; class Magnoliopsida; order Solanales; family Solanaceae; genus Nicotiana; species Nicotiana knightiana. The sequence continues at coordinate 21,755 of ML369071.1, forward strand.
AAGTCATAATCGAAGATGTCAATTCAAGACTGGCACAGCCGCAAAAAGCCCTAAAAGGTGCTGAGTAAATGCAGAATCAATTCGAAAAGGACACGTGGTATGAGCATTAAATGGAAGTGACAAACGACGCCTATGGTGCAGAGAAGGATACAATGATTCGAGGAAAAGCGGCGGCAAAATATTCCCTCCATAAATGAATATCCACTTACCAAATATTAACCGTTAAATATATGGTGAGTGGGGGGACTATCCGTATTGGTAAAAAAGAGTTTCACACGTAAGCCAGCTTTTGACAACTCAACCAGTCACGTGGACACCGGAAAACACGACAGCTGGACGTAACTCTTTGAAGAGGTACGGTACAAAGAGGCACGGTTCAATAAACCCACGAACTTATCAGCCACGGGAAATTCAACTTGATCAAAAAGGGAGAGAGGCACGGTCAGAATGAATCTAGACAAAGCTACGGGCAGATTCAAGAACCCACAATTGATTACTCGAACGTTATGTAACTGAACCCTTATTACCGTTATCCTTTGTAACGCCTCATTAATGTCATAATTAGTCATTAATGAGTAACCATAGCAAGAGTCATACGCTATAAGAATATCCTATATAAGGGAGGGGAATACAGCTTGTAAAGGCATCTTATTCTCGAATATAATCAACTTCTATCTTTTATTTCTGTAATATTGTCTATTATTCACTTTCCCATTATCTTGATTATCAGTAAACCGTATTCATCTTAAAAATAAGCTTTAGTCAAAGGGTCTAATTCTTTGGTTAAACAAGATGCATAAGCTAACCTCGGAGCAGTCACGAAAGTAACAAACAAAGACAATACAATTGTCGTTCAACTATTTTATTCAATAATAGACCAGGACAGGAATGAGGTAACTTTCAACAACCTAACCTGGGACTGGAGAAACAAAATTCTTAATTTTTTGCAGAATGGCACCGTACCTGAAAACAGGAAGCAGCTCAAGCACTTCGCCGCAAAGCTGGACGGTACTTCCTTATTCGCAACTCACTTTATCGCAAGATGTTCGGATCTAAATGCCTCAGACCTAACCAAACGAAATTTGTGATGAAAGAATTCCACGAAGGACACTGTGGAAATCACTCAGGGGCGAGATCCTTAGTAAAAGCACTAATCAGAGCCGGATACTATTGGCCTAAGATAGAAGAAAAAGCCGAGAATTTCGTATCCAAATATGACAGATGCCAAAGGTTTGCTAATAACATGCATCAACCAGCGGAATTATTACACCCAATAATATCCCCATGGCCTTTCATGAAATGGGGTATGGACATAGTGGGACCTCTTCCCACAGCTAAAGGACATGTACGATTTTTACTCATAATAACCGACTATTTTACAAAATGGGTAGAGGCAGAAGCGTTCAAAAAAGTGCGAGAAAAGGAAGTTAAAAGCTTCTTATGGCGAAACATAATATGTCGATTTGGAATACCAAAGGAAATCGCGCGTGATAATGGCCCACAATTCATAGGCACGCAAATCACAAAATTCTTCGAAAGTTGGCAAATCAAGCGGATCATTTCAACGCCGTACCACCCCGTGGATAATGGTCAAGCTGAGTCAATGAATAAGGTCATCATCAACAATCTAAAGAAGCGGCTGGATAAAGCCAAAGGAAATTGGCCTGAAGAGTTACCATCGGTACTATGGGCATATAAAACAACTTCGAAGATAGCCATGGGAGAAACTCCGTTCACACTTGTTTATGGATCAGAAGCCTTAATACCCGTGGAGATTGGCGAACCAAGCATAAGGTTCTCAACAACCATGGAAGGTGAAAATGACGACGAATTAAGGACCAACCTGGACCAGCTCGAACCATGGAGAGAAGCAGCATTGATACGGATGGCAGCTCAAAAAAAATCATAGAGCGTTATTACAACTGTAAAGATCATCTCAGGTACTTTAAAATTGGGGACTTCGTCCTAAAAAAAGTCTTTTAATCAACAAAAGAAGCAGGTGCAGGAAAGCTAAATCCAAACTGGGAAGGACCTTACAAAATCCGAGGCATAGCTGGGAAAGGCGCCTATGAGTTGGAAG